>NQII01000491.1:504324-536053 GCA_002778355.1 Clitarchus hookeri | reverse complement strand
CTACGCTCCCCTCCCTCCCCCGGTTCCTTTACGCCCCCTTCGACTCGACGACTCGGCCGGAAGCCCTACTTCAAAATTCTCTCCTGGGCCCAGGCGCCCCATTCAGGGAGTCAAGCGACCCGTTCGCAAAGGCTTCGCGCCGAAGGTGTAAAACGTCGTCTCCCTCCACTCGCCTGTGGTCCCGCTGAGGCCTTTCACTCATTCACGACTACGTCGACCCTGATGGAAACTAAACGGTTTTCGTATATTGTAAGATATGTGTGCTTAAGTGCAGTGGCGGATCCAAGGGGGTGTGTGGGGGCTAAGGAGACTTCAGCCCCTGCCTTGGAGCTTGACGTCACACCGGGTAAAATGAGGTTATTCTTGAAACCAAGTACAATAATGTTATAGTCCTATCACGGTTACTTCCAACTTTTCTGAAGCCCTGCCCAAGTTATACTTCCAAGATGTTCCTCCGCCTCATGCAAACAAAGCTTAACCGAGCCTAGAAAAAAACACCAAAGGGACAACGCACAGCATTCGTGCGGAATCAGTAATAATACTTTGAATAAGAACTATTTATTACTAGGCATTACCAACACACTTATTTTATCCCTGTTTTTATTCGTATTAATTACAGCTTTTGCCCACGACTTCGTCCGCGTGAAATTGGGGGTTACGTTACAATATTTTTTAAATAGTAGGTGTGTTTTTAAAATAGAATACATATTTAAAAATAGAAAGTGGAGTCAAATGCAAGTCTAAAAATAAGAGAATTGGGGGTGTTAAGTTTGGAGTTATTAATAATCGGCCGTGTGAACATGTATGTTAGGCTTTTTACAACACTTCTTTGCAAACGATGTTCTTTGCTATTTTAGAGGGTGGCACCAAAACAACCGGGCTGAGGAGTGAGCTTACACGCGAGCACGCCACGTAAAACTGACCGTGGGAGAAACAGTCCTGCCTCAAGTCAGCGGCTGCGAATTTGAGTGTTTGCCCCTGCGACTTATTTATCGTCATCGCGAAGCACACTTTGAGGGGAAACTGCAGCAGTCTCTTGAATTCAACAGGGAGTTCACCGGGAATTAATGGAATACGCGGCACAAACACTGTTTCTCCCTGAGCCGATCCAATTAAAACAGTGGCCTCGACTACACTGCAATGTAGCAGCCTAGTGAAGTCGTTTGTGTCCTAGTGTCATTGCAGAGTATCGGTGGCTTCAAACTACCATCTAATACTTTTTCTCCACACAAACTTTGAACTCCCATTTCACCCCTTTAGGGGTCTAAACTTGAAAAATTCTTCCTTAGTGGCTGCCTACATTACATAATGAATGTTTCCTCCAAATCTCAAGTCTCTAGAACCAATGGTTGGGGCTGGGCGTTGATATGTCAGTCAGTCAGTCAGTTTTTCCTTTTATATATGTAGATAAAATGTAAGTAGAAGTTCAATTTGATAAGAAATAATGTATTTTTATGACAACACAAGTATAAAACGCTTATGATACATTAAATATCCAGAAAACAACCAACTACGTCATAAATGGGGTGATTTTTCGAAGGGTAGATTCATAACGTGCGAAGAAACCGCTAATAGACTAGGCATTTTTTAGAAGCCTCTCTCAGGCCGCAGAAACTCGAATTAGGAAAAACAAATTCTTACCAAAGACAACCGAAGTCCAGGTTCTACAGTCTTATAACTTAAACACTGTTTTTTTTTTCATATTAAAAAAAAATCTGCTACGTGCACACCGCGTAAATATATAATAAACATTCATGTAGTTTTTCTCTTTACGTATTATCGAAACACGTGCGCGACTTACAAATATTAATTTTGATGGCGGCCTATGTGGCTTTCGCGTCTGATAGTTCGTGAACGGTTATTCCACGAATATTCGCACGTGTACAAGGTGACAGACGTTGTACATTGCCAGTGGGTTTTCTAGGGGGAACTCCTCCAACGTTGCATTCCACCACCTTTCCACCTCTATCGCACCTCATCGCGTTCGCTCTCCCGATTGGCTGAAGCTTCTCCTGTACTCTACCAGTCAGTAATCATGTGTATCAGCTTCTTCAATGCGTCGTCCGTGACAGTTTCTTGTGGTTGGTTAGCTAGTTTACACAGAAATAATAAACGCCATTTAGAGAATGTTTGTGAATTTATCGCGATAAAAATTTGCGCTTTCTACAGTCAGCTTGCACGTACTCAGGTTCGTTTACATAATCTCATCAAAAATAATGTTTTCTATTGCAAATACACCGTGTACAAGCTTACACTTGCCTCTAAAACGCGTTGACTTTAAAGAATTGCCGCGGAAAATTCTTCATAGTTGACGGAAGATGAAACTATTCCATTTTACTGCAAATTTGCATCGGGACCAAATTTTTTGTGGGTTATCAATTGAGCAGGCATTTCTTAGGTTATGACTAATGTGGCCATTTTTTTTTCTCAAAAAGGGACACTTGTCAGTTTTCATTTGTGAGTAGGTAGATTGAAAAAAAAAAAACATGTTATCAGGATTAATACGTATATTAATTATGTATTTTTTAAATATTTTTCAGAAGAACAATTATTTTTTTAATATATTGGGCGATGATTTTAAGTAGGAGTAAAATTCCTGGGAGGTTTTTTTAAATATTCGCCTTTGTGATCAACATCGCTTTCAGTACTGAAACTTGCAGTTGTGTCTTTTCAGCGGTCCACAACTGGTTCATGAGCGAGAACACACGCTCTACTGGTGCATTTGTACCAGGCAGACAAAGGATATATTCAACAACTGAACGAATGTACGTATGATTGAGATTATTGTTGGCGAAGTGTTTAAATAACTCTACCCAACGGTTTTCTGTTGAAACATTCAACGTATTCCATTCTGACAATTTTTGCGGGGTAGTATATTTTGAAATAAGTGAATATTCATTTATTATTCATGTGTCTTTGTTAGAGTCAATAAGATTATTTTCAATTAGTACATCCATTACTTTTTGCACTTCTTCCCATGCTGGCATTTTTGTCAGATTTTCCCAATGAAATATTTCTAATTCTTTACTGAACAAAGTCCACTGCTCTAAATAATCTCTGCTCGTGTTATAAAACTCTGCAGCCGCAGGTTTTATATTTTCTTCTGGGATGTCAGTGCAACCGCTTTCTTGTAATTTCTTTATTAAATTACGGACTGAAAATAGAAGAAACTTAGTGTTATATTTAACAGCCTTTTTTTTTTTTTTTTTTTTTTTTTTCAATGGCTAAAGTATTTTGACCCTCAATTTTCAATATAGCCTGGTGAAATGTTGCCGACTGTGAATGTATAAAGTAAAACCACAATTCTGAGCTGTTGTTTTCAAAGGAGCTTTTTAGTATGGTGGGACATTTGTCGATACTTAAAAAATAGTTCTTTAACGGTTGGTACATTTTTAATACTCTTTCAATTGCAGGCATAAGCGCGAGCCACCTGGTTTTACTGTATCCTAGCAATTGTTGATATTCGGCGTTGACTTCATCACAAAACTCTTTGAGAGTTTCCACGTGGACCATGTAAATAGAGAAAAATTAGTATATTTTTACTATAACACATTCAAAGTCAATAGGTAGACAATTAGCCGCCGATTTAACCTGCGTTGTGAATAACATGAGCTCCGAAACCGATGCCTATTAATTTTCTTCCGAGAGATGTATTTAATTTTGCATACACGTTATTGACTCCTCGCCTATTTGAACCGCCTAAATTGCAGTTCGTATTGTCTCCACAAAATGCAACAATCTTCGCAGACAAATTGTTTTCTGTTAATACTTTCTTCAAATAATCTACAATTATGTCAGACGTTTCTCCTGGTTGCTCTTGAAATTATACAATTTTTACTTGAAAGCCTTCATACGGAGAAAAAAAGCGTACCAGGATGGGAAAATATTTTCTGAGCCCCGTGGTTTGAAGCATCCGTTAAAATTGTAAGACTATTGGTGTCACTTAGCTGGTCTTTCAGTTCATCAATCGCTGCGCGCGCTAATACGTTTACAATAACCGCTTCCGCTTTCGTTCTCGCACAAGTGAATTTCGGTTCAAAACATAATTGGATTATTTTAGAAGCACAATCATTTGAGCGAAAGCTGTGGTTCTCTTGGACTGTGTGATAGGCCCACGCGCCTTCTGCGGCAGCGCCTTCTGCGGCAGCGACTTCCAGATCCTTAGAAGTTGGAGAATCAGTATTCTTGACAAAATTGAGCATTGAAGAACTCGATGCGGCGGCAAGATCGGCTCTTCTATGTTTTTCTAATTTTAAATGTTGCCTAATGTCACTGACACCTCCATGTGCCAAACTAAATTCAGTAAGGAATTTTTCACATCTGACGTCCGCAAGAGACTGAGTGTTTTTTTTATATATGGATATTTTGTTTGTAAGTTAATNACACCTCCATGTGCCAAACTAAATTCAGTAAGGAATTTTTCACATCTGACGTCCGCAAGAGACTGAGTGTTTTTTTTTATATATGGATATTTTGTTTGTAAGTTAACATTAAACGTACATTTGCGTTTAGGCATCGCGGTCAACAAAAACACGTTCAGAAAATCGAGCTCGTACGTAAGTACAAGTAGACAGACTCATGCGCTTACGCTGTAGAACAATCGACGAATAATGCGTGCGTCGGAGAGTCACGCTTGCGGGGCAGGAGGGAGGGAACCACACCGCCCGCCCGCGCGTCCCGAAAAAATACGAGCGAGAAGTCATTTGACAACCGCGGATAAAGAAGCGTTCAGACGTTTCAATTTGTATGGTAAATTTACAATTTTGAAATGATTTTTATGATTAGTAAATCAATATTTTTGCTCGTTTGATAAGAACAGGACATTTGGGTGTAACGAAGCTTTCATCGGGGACAACGGGACAGAGTGCTGAAAAACGGGACTGTCCCGTTCAAAACGGGAAGTATGGTCACGTTAGTTATGACTAGAGACCTGAAGAATTCGCGGATTCATTTTGAGACAAGCTAGAATTGAAAACACGTGTGTTTATACAACTTTCGCCATTGGTCCACACGGTGTATGACACCACCTGGAGAACGCTTGTCCAATCGTCGCCTTCTACTGTGACAGCAGACAACCAATGTGCAGTTAATATCGGCATATTTGTACAAATGACTGTAGAGTCTAGCATGCAGGTCATTGAACTTGCGAATTTTTCAGGTCTCTAATTATGACGCACTTTAGCAATATTTTGATGGTAAATCAAACTATGTGACTTCTTGCTCAATAATAATAGTGCTGGAAGTTTCTGCGCACAAACATTTGGTCTTTACAGTCACATTTTCTTTATGCTCATGACAAGTGTTAAGTGTCATGATAAAGGTCACACAAAAATTAATGCTTTATTTATCCCACCAAGCGTTCAGTCCACTAAAGTATGTTTGGTAAATTAATTTTACCACCATAACAGCTTACTGTCGATACCCTTGCTATATTTGCAGACGTTTCACCATCGGCTGACAATCAACTGCTACGTTCTGCTCAAGCAATATAAGGAAGACATGAAGCAAAAGCATTGTTGCCAGGAAGAGAAGTGAAAAAAGGAGGGGGGGGGGATAACAGCTACAGGCAACATAATTTCAACTGAAGAATACTTCGGAACCTCTTGGACGAAAACTTTCTTTAATGAGCCTCGAGAGTGAAGAACGAAATCTGGCGTCGCATAAACAAAATTTTCCCTTCGTCGAGAAAGTTGAAATTTCGCAGAGAGAGAGAGAGAGAGAGAGAGAGAGAGAGAGAGAGAGAGAGAGAGAGAGAGAGAGTCCCGGGCGAAGATATTCCAGGGCAATTCTCCTTCTCGACGGAAGTTTCCGCGCTGTCGCAGTGTTATTTCCAGGCGATATATAGTCTGTCAACAATCCTCGACGTCCTCCTAAATTGCCTCCCTTCCACCTTTCTGGAGAAAAACCGCCGCCAAGTGCCTCCCAGCTGCACGGGAACGTTCCCGCACGCCCGAATTAATTACGAGTAATTTACATAAAAGCTTGAAATAGCTTCCGTCGACTCCTCCCTTTTCCCAAACCAACCCTTCCGTCGTTTTTTGTCCGCCCCTTCCCCCCTTCCACACTTCTTACAGCGAGCAAAGCTGCCGACTCGCTGGGCAGAGAAAAGTTTCCCGGCGATCTCTCCCTGCCCGAGCCAAGAGAAATATTAATTATGCTTCTTTCCGCTCACCTCGGCTGAGCGGCCGCGTCGGTGTAGCGGTTAGACTGCTCGCCTCCCAACTAGGCGAACCCGGGTTCGATTTCCGGCGGGGTCACTCACGGATTTTCGCGTGTGGGAATCGTGCCGGACGATGCCGCTGGTCGGCAGGTTTTCTGGGTATCTCCCGTTTCCCCCGCCCCTGTATTTGGGCGCTATTCCATACTCATCGGCTTTCAAGGCCTCGCTTAAGGTGGCCGCCTGGGTAGACCACCGAACGGTGTGCAGAGCTCCAGCAGAAAAAGGTTTACTAAAAAATCGTCCAGTGTATCTGAGTGAGGTCTGCTTACGAATATCATTTAAGAAACGTTACGCGTATGTTATACGTTTACAGTTCCTCCATTTCTCTCTAAAGTATGTTTGTGATAGTGAAAATGTCTCAAACATGTGTTTTACGGTCATTTTTAGGTACAAACATTCCAGGTACAAAGCATTAAAAAAGGAATAGGGACGTTCATCAAATTTTTATTTTTATTATTACGTCATAAAATGGTAGGGTCTCCGCTGAAAGTCGTTATAGGCGGCAAGACTGCACGTCATTTCAGTGCTTTGCGCGTAGAGGCGATGAGAGAGTTGATGCGCATGTCTCCGCCACCCCTAGAGCTCCCGCGCTTTTATGCCTCAAACGTGGAAAATCCCTTCAACCAGGCGGTCACCTTAAGAGCCGAGCAAATCTCTTCACTCACTCACTCTGCTAAGGGCTACTTCTTTGTAGGTTGCGTCAGCTGATCGTCGCGCTTCGCACTGCTGAACGCGTTCTACACAAACACTTATACTATTGTCCAATCACGGTTACTTCCAACTTTTCTGAAGCCCTGCTTAAGTTAAGCTTCCAGGATATTCCTCCACCTTAGGCAAGCAAAGCTTAACCGAGTATACAATATTGCACTAAAGGGACAGCCATCCTATTCGTGCGCATTCACTTTAATAACATATTACACTGGAGAGCCAAAAAAACTGGTATAGGCGTGCGTATGCAAATAACGGAGGTATGGAACCAATCAGAGTAACGCGATGCGGTCGGCAGCTAGATCGGTTACTGTTGCTACAATGGCAGGTTATCAAGATTTAAGTGAGTTTGAACGCGGTGTTATAGTCGGCGCACGAGAGATGGGACATAGAATCTCCGAGGTAGCGATAACATTTGGATGTTCGCGTACGACCATTTCACGAGTGTACCGTGAATATCGGGAATCCGGTAAAACATCAAATCTTCGACATCGCTGCGGCCGGAAAAAGATCGTGAAAGAACGGGACAAACGACGACTNGGGGCCCTACACGATATTAGGTAGATGTACCAGTTTTTTTGGCTCTTCGGTGTACATAAGAACTATTTCTTACTAGATATTGCCAACCCACATTTTTTTTCCCTGTTTTAATCATGAAAATTATAAATGAAATATTGTAGGTCTAATTTATAGATAAAATACGTGTAAGTTCTATTTTTAAAATAATAATTTACTTTTATATTCAGTGAAGTAAAACAGGCATGTCATACTTAACATATTTAGGAGACAACCAACAACGTCATACATGGCGGTGATTTTCCAAAGGTTTCATTTTAAAAAAAAGTGTGAAGAAACCGCGAATAGACTATATAGGCCGTGCACGGCTATTTGAGCACTTTTGAAATCAACTTTTGAAAAACGTCACCGCCCCTGCCTGCGTGTATTTTAACGAGCACACCGACCGGCACGCGCCCGGTAAAGTTGGTGACGACGCAACGGAGAGAAAATAGCCCCGTGCTTTAAAGTTGAATTAAAAGTGTTAAGTAAAAGATTGTGAATACTGAAATTATTTCTTTTACATTTCTGTCGTTTTTATGTATATTATTGTAATAAGAATTAGCACATTTGAAAAATTAACTTTTCTAATATTTAAGTGTTACTTGCCCGACGCAATAATAAACTGATCAGGCCCATGACATTGCCAACTGTTCGTATGGTGGAAGGATACACAATGTGCATACAGGTATATCTCAAGGAGGGTTTTCAAAAGTTCTCAGTTTACAGTGAACAGATTATATTCTCGACAAAGCCAGTGTGCACCCGGAAGACATGTGACCTACACGTCACGCCCATTCTCTCCCTCCCCTCTTATCTTAAAGTCATTTCGCACGACCAAATATTTTATTGAATTCAACAAATTGAATTCAACATATTGAATACAGAAAGTGTTCACATGCAGCTCAATAGGTCGAATTCAATATAAATTAAATTATTACTTCAAAGTACACTTGAACGTTAGTAGTAACTGAAAAGGTTGCTCACGAAACTGTGGAAGAAATACCAAAGTTATCGACGAAGTTGCCAGAAGAACGTCGCAGATGAGTTGATCAGTCGTAAACGAAGGGGAGGGTTGACTCTGGCTCAATACTTGACAATGTATATAATATTTTAACTTTTTAAAATGTCTTTAATATGTACAGTAAAACAACCGCTTAGCAAAAATTAAAGATTTTTTTATTTCGTTATATCTTTTTCAAAACTGAAAGTAGATACACAAACTAATTAGCAAATTTTCGGAGAGGTTCCGTGAATTCACGGAAAGTTCTGCGTAATCTACGGAAATTCCGTTAATGCAAAACAACGTGTCCATAATTTTACGGAGAGTTCTGGAAAATATTTTACCAGCACTTTTCTGTAAAATGAAGGAAACTTCTTTTTAACAGTGAACTAACGTCAGACGCCTAACTTTTTTTTAAGCTCAAACCAATAATTCGTTGTTTCTCTTTTCAAGGCACTCTATAAAAATATAAATATAGGCCCGTTGCAATCTCAAAATGGCGGTCGTGCATCGTATTTACAAAAAAAATTTACTACTTGTTGCAGTCTGCAGCACTCAATAGTCGTTTAGCTGAAAAAGCCGGGTACCATTAAAACAACGTAATTTTAAAATGATGCGCTTTGCACACCTATGTTGGAATCTGGATGACCCACCGAAACTTCTTAACGCTAAACACCGTACTTCTGTCAGAGAACGAATTTTCTTGGAAAAACTAACGTGCGTAGACATACTCTTGCATGCAATTTGGTGTTGAGCCAAGTTGGGTGGTAAGAATTAAGGGTATTGTTATCCGCTAATCCCAAATACGAAGAAGTCCATTAAACGTGTGATTAGTAGATAAGGACTTTTAGCTGTTCGAGGCAGAATGATTAAACATCACTTGTGGCGCAAGCGCCCAGCCACTGAATTGTTACTTAAAATCCTCAGACTCTCTGTTCTTTATTTTTGTGGTGACTTTTTGCGGACATAATTTCCACGTGGAATTTTTCGAGTTATCACAGCAGATGTACCCCGCTGAATAATTTCACACTAATAAGCTTCCTAAAATAATATAAAAAAAAAAAGGTTTCAAAGCAAGAAACCCGTGGACAGTGAGAAAAATTTAATATTTGCAGCGTCAATCTTTAAACCAACACTTCCAAAAATAAATAGAAGTGGATTTCTCATAAAAAAAAAGTACAAGGTGGTGAGGATGTCCCGCGGAGCGAAGGATAATTAACTTGATTTTAATTTTTATTTCTCAGACAACACTTATAATCGCGTGCTTAATGATGACTTATCGCTAGGGCTAACTGTTTTTTTTTTTTTCGCGAAAATATTTATGCGGAGGCGAGGCGTCAAAATCCTATGTGACCACTTACTGCCTTTCTTTGGCTTTTGTGTGAAGAGAGACCGTTAAATGAGTGAGCCAATCAGAATTAAGTTTCTTCTATACTGGCCGTCCGTGATTCGCGGGCAGACGAATAAGACGCGTAACAATTCGAATGACCCATTCACGAAAGTGGTTCTGAACCAAAGTGTTCTGGAACACAACTTGTCCCAAAAGATTTTCGCGAAAAAAGAGGTGCGCCTACTTATCGCGCTGTCGACTTGCGGGAGCTACCGGTCCTGCTAACTGCAGGCTTCGCAGAGACAAGCAAAACAAACTTGTGAAGTACTTTGGTATAAGTGTAGCAGGAAAACTACAGTAATCCCATTCCGCAGATGCTCTCAAGTAAATCGAAATACAAAGTGGAGAGATCAAACTCATTAACCACCCCTCTCCCCCCTTTTAACTTTCTTGCGCGGTATCTGATAACACAAAAATGTGTTTTCAGAACGAGTAAGTACAATGAGGCGACAAAAGTCATGGGATACCTCCTAATATCGTGTCGGACCTCCTGTTGCCCGGCAGCAACTCGACGTGGCATTGACTCAACAAATTGTTGGAAGTCCCCGGCAGAAATATTGAGCCATGCTGCCTCTATAGATGTCCATAATTGCGGAAGTGTTGCCGGTGCAGGAGTTTGTGCACGAACTGACTTATCGATTATGTCCCATAAATGTTCGATGGGATTCATGTCGGGCGATCTAGGTGGCTAAATCATTCCCTGGAATTTTCCAGAATGCTCTTCAAACCAATCGCGAACAGTTGTGGCCTGGTGACATGGTACATTGACATCCATAAACATTCCATCGTTTTTTGGGCACATGAAGTCCATGAATGGCTGCAAGTGGTCTCCAAGTAGCTGAACATAACCCTTTCCAGTCAATGATCGGTTCAGTTGGACTAGAGGACCCAGTTCATTCCATGTAAAAACAGCCCACGCCATTATGGAGCCACCACCAGCTTGCACAGTTCCTTCTTGACAACTTGGGTCCATGGATTCGTGGGGTCTGCACCACACTCGAACCCTCTTACCAACTGAAATCGGGACTCATCTGACCAAGCCACGCTTTTCCAGTCGTCTAGGGTCCAACCGATATGGTCACGAGCCCAGGAGAGGCGCTGCAGGCGATGTCGTGCTGTTAGTAAAGGCACTCGAGTCGGTCTTCTGCTGGCATAGCCCAGTACAGCCAAAATTCGCCGCACTGTCCTAACGGACACGTCCGTCGTACGTCCCATATTGATTCCTGCGGTTATTTCACGCAGTGTTGCTTGTCTGTTAACACTGACCATTTTACGCACACGTCGTTGGTCTCGATCATTAAGTGGAAGGCGATCGGCCACTGCGTTGTCCATGGTGGGAGGTTATGCCTGAAATTAGGTATTCTCGGCACACTCTTGACACTGTGGATATTGGAATGTTCAATTCCCTAACCATTCCCGAAATGGAATCTCCCATGCGTCTAGCTCCAACTACCATTCCGCGTTCAAAGTCTGTTAATTTCCGTCGTGTGGCCATAATCACGTCAGAAACCTTTTCACATGAATCACATGACTACAAATGAAAGCCCAACCAATGCACTGCCCCTTTATACATTTTTAACGCGATACTACTGCCATCTGTATATTTGCATATTGCTATCCCATGACTTTTGTCACCTCTGTGTATGTTCCTGTGCTATGGAAAGGACAACGCCAATGTCAGTAATGATAAGTATTTACAAATGTACCTATATTTTCATGTATTTACGCACATGTGTAGACATTTTAAGCGAATTCTTTGCACCAGCCAGTGAGGAAAATGTGTAATGGGGCAGCGGTGCGCCGATTCCCGAAAACAAACAAACAAGATCAGAACTTGAACTACTTAATATACTTTTACGGGGTTAGAGTCATTGATAAGATATCTAAATGATGGTAACTAATACACAGCAATAGTTGATACAGTCTATAATTTTCGATTTGAAAATTCCGCACTTTTTGAAATAGATTAGGGGTATAAACCACAAAGTCAGTAAATATGCCAACATAATTGTCTTAAAAAACCAAAATAATATAACATTTATAACTCCATGATATATTTAAGAAAATATATTTTTTAACAAAATGTTTTAACATAAGCTTTCAGGACAGTGAAATTCTGTTAAAATTAAGGAATAATTTTTGCTTAAATTTTGTCAATATAAAATTATACATAATAAAATTTTATAAATTTTAAATTAAGCATGTTTGCATGTGTACTGATTTTTTTGTTGTTATATGTTATTATTCAAAAACAGTCAACAATCTTTTATTAGAAAACTTTATGCTGTATCAGTTATTGATGTATGTGATCGTTTTGTTATTTCATATATAATATCCACTTGAAATACACAGGATAACAGGTAATTCGCGGATACAATGATTTTTGTACATTTCATGGCGTTTTTCTCGTAAACGAAGCGTCTAATGTATTTTTACGTACGAGTATTTTCTACTTAGTTTTGACCATAGCTTCGTGCGGTGCAGTCAGTATCCACGAATTACCTGACAATCTATATTAAGAAATAGAAATTCAGTTCTTGGTTTTGTAAATTTGCGCACAGTGAGACATTCTAGTAGTCCTTAAGTGATGGCAATTCTACAGTAATTTAATTTCGAAGAATATTTATTTAAAAATAATAAGACCAGGTTAACAATCATTAAATACGTCATAGGAGTTGACACAAAGAAATAAAGAAAGTTCCATGCAATTTTCTCTAAACGTTCACCACTTTAGATTATTTCCAAGAAAATTGACGGATAAGACCCTTTTACACACTTAAGTCCCAAACAAGTTACCCTTACAAATACTATAGCGGAGATCGGCTGCAGAATCTCATCAAACCACTCACTGTGAAAATGCGTTCTTGATTTTGCCAAAATCTATCAATAACTTGCCTATGCGGCTCATGTGCAACTGATACAGGTTTAAGGTGAGTAGATTCTGGGTTAAGACCTGCAGTGAAGGTGAGAAGCCTTTTAGCCACCTTTTCAGGCATTATCCTTGAAAATATTTGAGACGTGTGAAAGTTAACAAACACAGCATTTCACTGGCATATTTTATTTATAAACTAAAGCGTTGAATGATTTTTTTATGGGTGGAGCGGCTGTAAATGTTAAATCTTTCCTTCGGGAATAGGCCAACGTGCTTTGGGCATTGTGCTCAGATGAAGCATTGTTCTATTTATCCGGCTACAGTATACGAACACCGAACACAACTCATTTGGGCTGCACAAAATCCACACGCCATTCACAAAGCACCTATGCACACAAAGAAAGTCTCAGTTCGGTGAACAATATGGCCAAGAACTGCGTCAAATGTATGTTTAACAAGGCGCCACACGAAAAAATGAAATGGATCTATGGCGTCGATAAAAATTTAATTTGTGGACAATATGATTTGTAGGAAATTTTGGACAGCAAGATCTCTTTATTTAACAACACCGGACTTTCTTCGTGGTGTAACATGACGGTAAAAGTGTACGCTGAACGCTCCCAGACAATGGACTATTTGAAGGGTACAGTACAAACGGTATCAATAGTACTGACAACAGGATGACCCAACAAATTGCTAGGAACATAGAACACTGGTTTCAGGTGTATCTTCAGGAGGAGGAGGCGAATTTTCATAATTTACTTTAAAAGTTGCTAATCTCCCAGAAACTTTACATTTGAGGTGTCAGTTTTATAATAATTACTCTGTATTTTACCAATGCTTCCGAGCTAGGAAACGGACCAATCTGAGTCAAAGTCCTGAATGGAGTGGAGAGATCTGGGCGGCTCTTAACATCAAGGTCTTGAGAGCCGATGAGGGTGGAGCGAGGCGAATATGAAGCAACGCCGGAATGCAAGGGTGGGAGAAACGGCAGATCCTCGAGAAAACCCGACGACCAGCGACATCGTTTGGCACGATTTCCACATGCGAACATCGAACCCGGTTCGCCTAAGTGGGAGGCGAGTTGTCTGACCACTACACCACCGTGGCTCCCAAAAATTTCTCAGCTTCAAGAGGATCAACACAGGAGAAAATGTATAACGAGGATAATTTGATTTTATGTATTATGAAAGTAATAAAACCTATATGTTATACAAGAAGAAAAAGTGGCGCAATGAATAAATTATCAAAATCGTAAGCTCTCATATTTTCGGTATTTAGGGCTTAATCCTTCCGTAACTACCTGAGTCTTAACTGATGGTGAAGTTCGAGCGAAGACTTAAGGTAAAATCTCCTTGGCATAGGTGCGGGCAATCTATGTTTATGAACATTTTGCTGAAGACTTGCAGAGAGGCATACACCTGAGTGTAAATTAGAAATCATTTCGAGTTTCCGTGTTAACGCAAGTGGCTGCAGTAAGATGTATGCCGACAAATAATTCCAGCAGGTAGAACACGTCTACAGAGTCTAGCCAAGGATTAGCATACTTTCAAAACTTCTAAACAAATTCCTGTTCGCGTTGAAGTTCTTCTGGGCACAGAGGAACCAGTAACTTAAAAAAAAAAAACATTTTCTTGTTCTTTATTATTCATGATAATCCTCGCCGCAGAAAGGAACCCCAGAGTTTTCTGTGCATTAGCTGCAGTGAGCTGGGGTTGCAAACGCTTTAAGCAATAAACTGAGTTATTAGATGAGAAGTATTATATGCACTTCATTTTCTTATTTTTTGATAGTAATAAAACTTAAATGAAATGGCGCTTCGTTGTGTGCGAAGTTTTCCTTCAGAAACATCTCGAATATCCTCAACATTGAAAAGTTCTAAAGAACATTTTAAGCATATTATATATTTGTTTACTGACATAAGATAATAGTCCGGAAAAGGTACGGAAATGATGAGGAATTACTTTAATAAAATTGTTAAAAAAAATTATAGGAATTTGAAAAAAAAAAAAAAATTGTACAATTTTTAAATTTGAACAAAATTAATACATTAGGCTACAGCACAAGATAATATCGTACAAGTCGCCACAAGAATATTTTCTTCGTAATTTGTATACTGTTAACCCGTATGCTAATTAAAAATTTTAAGCTATAATTTTAAGTCAAAAATATGCAAAAGTCAAACCATTATTAAAGTTAAACCAAGTGTTGGGTTTAAAAGAAATCGGAAAAGTGACACTAAAAAAATCACTTTGGCTGAGACCAAACTTAGTGGAAAAATAACTTTTAGAAATCTATAAGAATCAATATTTTAAAACTCTCATACTTACGTTAAAATACATTACGAATGTAATTTTTGGAATGGTTTGGTATTTTTGTCACGTCACTGATATGCCACGAAGCCATAAAATATCATCAGAATCTATAAAAAAAAATACTTTCTCTCTCTAACAGTTTTAACCCCTTAACTCACATATTAACTTTTCGTTCCAGGTGTTGCGAAAAGGGAAATTTTGGCCTGAATTGTATTTGCGAATTCATTGTAATAACTTATACGATGGAACCTATGAAAACAATTTATTCTGGTCAATGACACGAGCAGCAACCAATCACATCATTGCGGTGTGCTATCAGCAGCCAAATTGCACAAACAAGGGAAAACGCAGTCTGTATTAGCGCTAGCTTCCGACCTTGTACAGCACCGATCATGATTTTAACTATTTTGCAGCACGTCATACTTGAACGACGAGTATACTTGATAATGTGTTGTGGGGTTAAAGACCCTGCCTGGTAGAAGGACTGTATGAGGCATAAAATCGACGAAGCCTTAAAAATGACGTCAGCTGACGCATTAATGCTATGTGTCTTTTTTAAGCACAAGGCGCTGAATTGGCGGGCTGTATTTTTGTCGCCAGCTTTCAGCTGTTGGAAGTGGAGCGGTGACCCCCCCCTCCCCTCCCAGTAAAGGTGGAAAATCCATGGTGAATACCAATGTAGCCACTAGTACAGGTTTCACATAGTTTCGCATACATCCGATTAGGTCGTTTCATAACGTATCTCGTGGGGGGGGGGCGGAAATTTATTTTTTTTGTAATAAGAGGGAACACCCCGATTTCGCGAAAAGATTTCCGCACGTGCTAGATTTCAAAACGTTAAGGGTGTACTGGTAGTTTTCTTTTCCTTATTGACGACGTGTCTTTGCGAGAAGGCAATTTGTTACTTGACTGGCCAATCAGAATTAGGTTACTCGGATACTGTACGTCTACGATTGGCGGGCAGACACCTAAAGCTGGGCTGTCAACCGTCCCACCAGTCATCCGTATTTTTCTCGAACGTCAGTTGAAAGCGACTCACAGCAATCCGTCGTCCGTCGATCCTTCTGTCCGGCAAAATCTCAACGTGACAACTTAACATCGCGATCTTTCTTTCGTAGAAGGTATATTTTGGTTGTAAATACATTTTCAAGAGAGAAACATTTTGGGGAAATAATTTTTTACGTGATCAAAAATTTATACTGAATTTTTTTTTTAAGTTTTAAATTCCTGAATTTACCACCGAGATATATAAACACTTATCTGCCACCTTGAATTTTATTTCAAAGTGCGTATTCGCGTCCTCGGAATGTCGTCAGAAGGCGGTGGCCCATCCGTCGGCACGTCGAAAGTTAAAGTTTGATATATATTTGACGGACTGACAGATAGAAAAAAAAGTTGCCCTGCGATTGGTCGAAGATCACGTGACCGCCTGGCTGATGGTCGTGAGTCCTACTTAAGACGCGCAACATCTGTATCATCCAATCACAAACGTGTATCTTAACTAAAATGTTATGAAATACAACTGGTCGTAAATCTTTTCGCGAAAATCTTGTGTCCTCAGTAATAAGAAAGCTACCATGAAAGACTATTGTGTTCGTACCAAAAGAAACACAACGGGAAAAGATTATAAACCATCCACGGTTACTTCCAAATTTTCTGAAGCCTGGCGAAAGATCTACTTCCAGGATATTCCTCTGCCTCCAGCAAATAAAGCATAACTGGGTTTAAAAAAATCACACCAAAGTGGCAACGCGCCTCATTCGTGCGCACTCGGCTTAGTAATAATCTGCATAAGAACTATTTTTTACTAGGCATTACCAACACACATATCTTCTCGCTGTTATTATTAATATTAATTATAAGTGAAATATTATAATTTATAGATAAAATATTAAAAAATATTTGTTTTTATATAAAAAAAAAAGGTACTTTAATGTTAACACGAATAAAATAACTGTGATACAAGGCCTATTTATGAAACAACCAAGCACATCATGCATGGGGTGATTTGTGTAAGGTTTGATTCAAAAAGAGTGAAGAAACCGCGAAAAAGTCTATATTAGTTTATTTAAAAAACGGACTTCAAACATGCCGCAACCAACTTCGTGTGCCAGGCAGATGCCGTAACCTATTTTCTTCCTACACGCCCGAGGAACCGCAGTTCGATTGTTTCGTTGCACTCTGGTTATCGTCAACAAAACAAAATAACTGTGCTGAATACGTATTTTTACACCACACCCAGAAGCATGAAGAGAGATACAAAACACACTGCACAATAAAGCCCACGTGTGGTAAGAGGAAAACATATAAAGGTGTTGTAAGATGTAACGGTCACTCGGATCCGCAACAAGAATATTGGTGCTTTAAGCGGGGGAAATATAACAACAAAATAATAATTCTGATTTTATGACATGCAGACAAAAAAAAAAAAAAAAAAAAAAAAAANGTGTGGAATGTTCCTAACATAGGCGGGGTCATTTTCATGAGTGTCGTGCATGAAATCCACAATACGACATACTAACTGCAAGACCACTTAAACACAAAAACCTTCGTGTGAAATTTTACAGGTTTTTCTTTAACGATGCTCGTTAGACATAAATTTCTGTGAGGTGTTAATGTTTACAACTGTCGCATATCTGGACGCGTGTGTGACAAAGTAATTGCACGCGTTTGGTTACGTTTAGTGGTGTTTGGTCAGATTTAGTCACACATAGCCACATTTTGTGAGGCGTGGTCTTGTTCAGTCTATAAATCTTAACTTACCCGCAATTTTCAGGGTATTAAAAATCTTGCAAAAAAAACTTTCTGTAGAAATATGGGCCGGGAAAAGATATACAGAGTGTTTTTTTTAAAAGAGAAATAGTGAAAGGTGGACGAGACACGCCTAAGAGGCTGTTCACGGTAAACTGAGCACTTTTGAAAGACCTCCTTAAGATCTACTTGCGTGCACATTGTGTATTATTCCACCAAACGTAAAACTAACATTGCCACGGGCCTTAACACTTTATTCATGCGCCAGTCAAATGAAACTATGATAATATAAGCAAAGAAATATTTTACTTATATTATTAATTCTACACTTGTGTGCATTTAAGNTGTATTATTAATTCTACACTTGTGTGCATTTAAGAAAGGGAAAGTAAATTAAATAATTTTAGTATTCGCAAACGTTTGCGTAGCATCTTTAATTCAAAGATAAGGTGTGGAACTACTTTCCCTCCGTCGCTACTAACTTTACTGGCCGCATGCCTGTTAGTGTACCCGTTAAAATATATTCAGTTAGGGGCAGTGATATTTTTCANGCCACGGGCCTTAACACTTTATTCATGCGCCAGTCAAATGAAACTATGATAATATAAGCAAAGAAATATTTTACTTATATTATTAATTCTACACTTGTGTGCATTTAAGAAAGGGAAAGTAAATTAAATAATTTTAGTATTCGCAAACGTTTGCGTAGCATCTTTAATTCAAAGATAAGGTGTGGAACTACTTTCCCTCCGTCGTTACTAACTTTACTGGCCGCATGCCTGTTAGTGTACCCGTTAAAATATATTCAGTTAGGGGCAGTGATATTTTTCANCTACTAACTTTACTGGCCGCATGCCTGTTAGTGTACCCGTTAAAATATATTCAGTTAGGGGCAGTGATATTTTTCAACGGTTGATTTCAAAAGTGCTCACTTTACCGTGAACAGCCTTTAAAATCGTTCAACACGTAAAAACCCTATCGTTTCACTCTGACGATCTCGCGCCAGGAAGCGCTCTCGCCTACCTGGAGCTCTCCTCCACGTTTGAGGCCGAGAAACACGGGAGCTATAAGGGCGACACTGCCACGCGCATCAAGTGCGCCATCGCCGCTAAGCGCAAGGCTCTCAACTGGCGCGCAGTGTTGTCGTCACTCTGCGTGTGCCTATGAGCTTTCAGCGGTCACCCTATTATTTTATTGGTAGGGATTCTGTAGGAAGGTTCAATGCAGGNTGCGTGTGCCTATGAGCTTTCAGCGGTCACCCTATTATTTTATTGGTAGGGATTCTGTAGGAAGGTTCAATGCAGGGTCCTTGAGTAGTTTCGAATGGATCTGACGCATATATTTTGAGATAAAGCGATTTGAAAAAGACATTTTGGAGTNGGGTCCTTGAGTAGTTTCGAATGGATCTGACGCATATATTTTGAGATAAAGCGATTTGAAAAAGACATTTTGGAGTACTCTAAAATGGCGTTTCCAAAATGTTTGACGTCTTGAAAGCACTCAACAGCCGTCGTCTGAAGTGTGTGTGTTCTTCTCGTAGATCAGCAAGTTGGACGCACGTTTGAGAGTTTCGTGGGAAAACGAGCAGTACTTCAAACACACTGCAACTCAGTTCAAGCGCCGTACCTGGCGTTCAAGGTCAAGTATGGTCTGTCTCGTATAAATTGGCGAGATGTTGACAGTCAGTGAGTGTCAACTTGACGTATACGAAACAAACAACCTGCCATTTACAAAACCATGTACCAGCTGATGCACGAACGAACAAAAATTAATATTACGTTTGCTATTCTGAGTGCAGTGCCGACACACATCAGACAAGCAGAAAATACGCGGGTAAGAAAGAGTTCTTAGATTAATTAATACATTTTATTTTACGTGGTCATAAAACAGCGGTTTTTAGTGCTGCAAACTAAACTTCGTGCTAAAGTAGTAATGTATAGGTGTTCAAAATGAAACGCATATTAAAACGATCCGTATTAAAATGAAACAACTTCAAACCTTGGGAGTTATGTTCACGTCGTATCCTCAGTCTCCATCCCTGNAACGATCCGTATTAAAATGAAACAACTTCAAACCTTGGGAGTTATTTTCACGTCGTATCCTCAGTCTCCATCCCTGATTTCTATACACGCTTGATATTAATTCCAAACGCTTACAGAAATATCGCAGGGTATTGTTGAATTATTTTTTCAAATAATTTGACGAAATATATTTCAAACTCGTGTNGCTTTCTATACACGCTTGATATTAATTCCAACCGCTTACAGAAATATCGCAGGGTATTGTTGAATTATTTTTTCAAATAATTTGACGAAATATATTTCAAACTCGTGTCGTTTCAAGCCAGTAATAGGAGAAAGGTCAACTTTTAAAAATACGGGATCAGGAGGCAGGCCAACTGCTGCCATCTGTTGAGAAACGCATTGGCTCATTGGCCATCTGTCTCTCTCCCGAAGCACTAACCAGCCAGAAAAATATAGCTTTCTTGTGTAAAATAACAAATTTACGAACATATACAAATAGTTTTATTCTCCCGCGAATTCTCTATATAATTTTAAAAGTAACATGTATTTCCGTGTACAGCGATTTTGTTTACTGGTAATTTCCTTTGGGCCGGCAATCGTTACGTCTATGTCCATTACACGCCATGTTGTTCTGCCGCCCGCTTTGCAAAGTCGTTGGTGAGGTCGGCAAATGAAAGTGCGTTGTCAAGCAAGTCCCCAAAGTTATTTTTATTTCAATTCTTAATGTATTAGCTGTAACGTCTAAAGTGTGATAAGATCTACCATTACCGTCTCGCAAATGATAACCCAAATTCGCTGTCTCGGATAAATTAAAAAAGAGTTGGCAAATATTTAATTTTTTTGCAAGGTTATATATTTTTACTTTTATAACCTACGAATTTTTTAGACAGATGTCAGTCTATAAATACCTCAAAGTTTGTTTGGCATTACAGTACAATGGCAAGTGGATTTGTTGACAGCGTGTTGATAAAAAATACAGCATCCACTTGACGCACCAGCTGATAACAAAAGGATATATAAACAAAAAAGTAAACATTTGGCGCTACTTTCGTCGAACTGTCAAAATCTCGNATAAACAAAAAAGTAAACATTTGGCGCTACTTTCGTCGAACTGTCAAAATCTCGCCAAGTTGCATGAGACAGAGAGTGGCGAGGGAGCGTTACGGGCGACTTTAACACGCACCCCTAGCGCCTCATCGCCCCTACGCGTAAGGCGTGCGGTGTAACCGTCAAAATGCTGTACTGTGCAAATAAGATCTGTAAAAGTAGGANCCACTGCAGCAACATAATTAATGGCGCGAACGAGCAAAATGGCTGTGTAATTCCCCCCTTCCCACCCTCTCCTATTTTCGATCCCCCGGGGAGAAGGGGCAGTATTTATCACTGCCCGCACACCATGTCCATACACTACCGTTCTCCCGTTCCCTCCGGAGCGCTTGGAATTATTCCCTTCGGCCGGGGTAATTGGGCGTTGTTGGTGTGGCACACATGCGACTGGNGTAATTGGGCGTTGTTGGTGTGGCACACATGCGACTGGTGTTCATACCAGGCGGACAACGGGACGGAGTCTTGACCATTTGTTAAGCCTGTGTGCCAGGACGAAAATTTCCCGAACAAGCTCGGGCGGAAGCTGCCACGAGACCTGCTACCCAAGCCTGCATGCGAGCAGTTATGGAGGGTTATTTGGAATAACATGCCCATCGATACTTGTTGCCACGCAAGTCAAAACGAGCGCATTTTTTAATGATGATTTTACTTCTGCAACTGTGGTTTAGGAACAATCTTCACTCACTACTTCAGCATTATGTGTTTATGCGCAGAGCCAATAAATGAAACGTTTGTAATAAATAAACGCTAATTTTTACCATTATTTTCACACAGTGCTGTTATATAATCAGTAAACAATTTCGTGTTTTTTTATTTACTACTTATTCGTGTTTAATAGTCTTATCGCTCTTTCTCAAAACAAAACAAACAAAATGACTGCACCACCCTCTTTCTGAATGTCCAGAATTTCATCACTGTAGGAAACATTTCACCGAAAATTGCACACGACCAATTACGAAAACGTCTATGAAAATGGCCATAATATGGCTAAATCTTCTATAGAACCATCCATGCAAGCTGCCATGCAGGCTTGCATGGAATAGTCCAAGGAATGCTCCATCGTAGCATATAGAATTTACTGATGTGCAAACGTACTGTGCCTCTCTATACTTACTCGTCACTGACAGCACTTCATCGAATGTCAGATGCAAATCAAATAATAACAGGTACCGTAGCCTGCGGTTGCTTGGGACACGGAGGGTAACTGCAACTGGCGTTGGCAATTGTTCCGTATTGTACGGGACTTCCGGTATCCTGAGGCAGAAAGAATTATCCCATGTAGACTGAGGACGGGACGTCATATACCTCGTGTCTCCATATCGTCGAATATAAACTGACTATTAATTCACACACGTGAGGTGTCATATCAGCTCGCATCGCTGATTGGCTGGCACCCAGAGGCGTGTGCGAACAAGTTGGGGCGTGGGTAATCCTTGCAGTTGTTTCACAGCAGTAACACGACACGCATGCAGATTCGCTTTTTATGGCAGTTCGTTGGCAAGTGCTCGTGGGAACTCACATTTCCCGCGACAGTCTACGCCACTTCTTTGGCGAGGCCGGAAACTTGCCGACCTCCCGTGGTGCAATCGGTAGGTGCGCCGCCGGTCTGGGGGGCGGGAGGTTCAGTGTTCGAATCCCAGGTAAGGCATGGGTGTTAGTATAAGTTAGATTGTAAGTTAGTTTGTAAGCTGTCCCCTGATAAGCTGCCAGGCATAAAACCNGACTTTGCAGGCTATTTCTGGCGCCGAAACTGTGCGATGCACTGTCGCTGGAACGCCTTTATGGACTCCCATAATCTAGTACGTGCGGGCGATGAAAACACACTGCTCCACCGAGTGACAACTCGTACTGTACCCGAATAAACACGAACCGCTGTGAGGTGGTGCGAACACAACAGCGTAGATGAGAACTCAAGGACTGAACGCACACGTCCGTGCGGGTGGCATTTATGTAACGATCGAATCTTCCAGACGCATGCCCATGCTACACTNCGACTGAACGCACACGTCCGTGCGGGTGGCATTTATGTAACGATCGAATCTTCCAGACGCATGCCCATGCTACACTCTAAATTAGAATCAGTGGGAAACCGCTGTTTCGCAGTGGAACCCAACTGCCAGAATTAGTGAAAATGGCTCCACTTAGAATTAGTGGAAAACAACTCGCTGTTTCAGTGAAACAATTTCACTGATTGAATAGGTGACAGTCGACCTCGTGTGGCGAATTAAATATTGTTTTTATTCAATTTAGCCAAATCATTAAGAGAAATAAACGTAGCTATTTGTGATAGTCACTGTTTATAATGTACAATTTAACGTAATTTAAAAAATAAAATCGCTGTGTCCACGATTTTATCCCACATCATTGCGCTTCGAAACCGTTAGCTTATCATTCGAGCTACGCAGCCAACGTTACTCTAAAGAAGAAAAAAGGGAGGGGGGGGAATAAATAAATATATTATAATTCTTCATCGAAAATATGTAGCTTTAAAGTGTATGTCTTATCTTATCGTTCATTAGTTTAATTGGTAACATTAAAATTGTTATTTGTTAAAACAAATAGTACGTATAGATGCACTAACTTCACCACATTTAATGCAGTTTAAACCTTCAAACCAAGCGGTATTATGGTTACGTGAAAACGGAATGAAAGACGTTAAAACAAATTAAAGACTGACCGTTCATGTTGCCTCGTAAAATGGTATTATAAAAGACGAAACTAGCACTTAATATTTTTCATGTGTTTTTCTAGTTTATGCGTTGCTATATATATATATTGATACGCCTTGTTTAACTGATGCATCAGTCAAAAAACCAATCGCTAAAAACAGGAATGAAAACGTCGCTGAATCAATAAGAGAAGGACAATGGGTGTCTTTGTACTAATTCATCAGTAAAATTGACTGAAGTGGCTATTGAATAAGTCAGGTACTGATTTAAACAGTAAAATCATCACTAATTCAAATTTAGAGTGTGGGATTAGAGAGACTATTGCGCCACTTCAAATGACGTCACTGTGCTTCTCATACACCAAGGTGTGTCCGTAGAATATTTCATTATATTATGACCAATCAATGGTTTGATATTTAAGAGCGAGTGAAACATTCTGTATTTCACGATCCCGTGACTTTGATGGCTCAAACGGTGTCTTTGTATATAGTGCTCTCAATTATGTTATTTGTCAGGTACGCGAATTAACTAGGGGATAACAGTTTAACGAAGGCCACTATGCTATAAAAGCAGTATGGCGTTTCAGGATCTACAACGAGGTTGTTATATTTATTTCCCCTGCCTCTAAACCATATTATCGTTACTGGTAACAACAATGAACAATGCAGACTGATCAGTATACCCTACATACACTGTTGGAAATTTCTGTAGATTTACGGATAATTTTACGGAGATGTAGAGTTAATTTACGGAAACGGAAAAGCACTCCGTAATGACGAATGACGGAAATGAGCTCCGTAAATATGAAATACAGAAGCTCTTCGTTTTCTTATGGCTTCGGTTTTGAGACACGAACAATGCAGATGATACCTGAAGCGTATAAAATCTCATCTTCACAATACTCTTTCGTGTAGAATAGCAGTAGGTGAGTACGAATCACTCATGGAATGGCAATTCGTTGATTCATGTTCAAATTCCGCTACAGGTCAAAACCTTCTGTCAAACACGCACATGACGAAAATAAAACTTTTTTTTTCGTAACCTCGTGTTATAAACTGCAAATACAGCAAGCGCTCAAACACGACTTGAAACTAAGACAGGCGCGTTCGCCACTTTCATGTAAAATCCGTATTTACGAAATACTTCCTGTAAAAGTGTGGTAGTTGGGTAGTTCTAGTTATTGATTGTTAACTTTTCGATTCGCGTTCAACTCCCACTACAGGCCAACTATTTAAACTCTTTTAATTTCTGTGCCATACACAGTGAATTATATTACGAAAATAATATTTTTTTCCTTACTCCTGTTAGTAAACCTGAAATTGAAAAAATCGCAAACACTCTAACATGACAAGTAACTAAGAGTATATGAATGATTCTTCATAAATCCCATATTTACGACAATAGTTTTTAATTGTGGTATATGACTCGATAGATGAGTGTATAGTGTATTGGACAGACAAAAATTTTTTCCCGAGTTAAAATCCCGCCACCGGAAATTTTTTTTAATAGTCATGTTTATACACAGTGAATCACCCACATGACAGAAGTAAAACTCTATTTTGTTACCCCCTTTTTTAAAGAACAGATTTTTAAAAAAATACTTGCAAGTTTGGGGTCACGTTCCGGGAATTTGCGGATATTTGAGTGAAATTTACGGAGAGAGCGTTATTGAAAGAAAAAAAAAAAGAGGCCGTAATTTAATGCAGATGTCTGGATAATTTGTAACCGGTATTTTCCGTAATTTAACGGACATTTTTCCTAATAGTGTACTGGTGGCTTTTGCAAACCTCACTCACAACGTTAGGTCAGCATTATGACGGCATCATTTAATGTACGTAGGGCACACGTTTCTTTACCGTGTAAATTACCAGTATAGTTCAGAAAGGCGAACCACGATGTAATTTGAGGGGGGCGCAAAGCATTAACACGCCATTTGGCACGTTTACCACTGGCCCGCCAGTTTATCACCCTGGTGGGCTAATTTATTTATTTCCCCGCGTTTTCTACCTGTGCTCAACAGCCACAATTACAACCATTACGGAATCAAAACAATTAATCTTACAGCGCGGAAACAAAACGCCCTGGCAGCGCNACAGCGCGGAAACAAAACGCCCTGGCAGCGCACGGACCGCTTCCCCTCCCCGCTTCCCCTCCCCGCGGTCCAACACCAACACTAATTGCTGCTTGGAATTTATGCATACGCTTCGCCAGCTCTACTTAAGCAGAGAAATAATTACTGCGCACAGCACTCGCTATGGACCGTTTTCCAACATAAGTAGTCCTCAATACGAAACGATATATTTTGAACAAAACCAATATAAAAAGTACGTAGTATAAATTACACACATCAAATCAACTTTACCGGTTGTAAATCGAGAAAGGATATAAAAATTAAATTTCATTCGAAGTCTTGTTCACTTATTCTAATATTTACTGCAAATTAATACAATATTACATATTAAGCCTTATACACACTATACTTGTCTAACAACGCCTCTGTTAAATGTCACAGCGATTGTCAAAATAACGCCGCCTTATCGATCGAATGAAGCTATTTCTGGAGACAGACGCAAGCTACTGGCACAGAGTGTTGTTTAGCTACGCAAGACATTTGTGTCATTATACTGAAGAAAACCGAGTATTTTGGAGTTAAAAGAATGGATGCTGAATGCAGCCGGTGGACTGTTTTACTTATAGTATTTGTGGACAGTAAATATGATGTTCTTGTCTTTCATTTTTCCTGGTCCGATAGGGGCAGCGCACAAATATTGAGATTAAGATGTGACATGCACAATTGACAATTTTCGTGTTTATAAAAATTAGTATTCCACTTGCTTAAAACTTACTTGTGCCATTTTGCAAAGGCCATGATATCACGAGTTTGATTTGGATTTTTGCGAANCACGGACCGCTTCCCCTCCCCGCTTCCCCTCCCCGCGGTCCAACACCAACACTAATTGCTGCTTGGAATTTATGCACACGCTTCGCCAGCTCTACTTAAGCAGAGAAATAATTACTGCGCACAGCACTCGCGATGGACCGTTTTCCAACATAAGTAGTCCTCAATACGAAACGATATATTTTGAACAAAACCAATATAAAAAGTACGTAGTATAAATTACACACATCAAATCAACTTTACCGGTTGTAAATCGAGAAAGGATATAAAAATTAAACTTCATTCGAAGTCTTTTTCACTTATTCTAATATTTACTGCAAATTAATACAATATTACATATTAAGCCTTATACACACTATACTTGTCTAACAACGCCTCTGTTAAATGTCACAGCGATTGTCAAAATAACGCCGCCTTATCGATCGAATGAAGCTATTTCTGGGGACAAGCGCAAACTACAGGCACAGAGTGTTGTTTAGCTACGCAAGACATTTGTGTCATTAAACTGAAGAAAACCGAGTATTTTGGAGTTAAAAGAATGGATGCTGAATGCAGCCGGTGGACTGTTTTACTTATAGTATTTGTGGACAGTAAATATGATGTTCTTGTCTTTAATTTTCCTGCTCCGAAAATGGCAGCGCACAAATATTGAGATTGTGATGTGACACGCACAATTTACATGTTCATTGTTTATAAAAATTAGTAGTCCACTTGCTTAAAACTTACTTGTGCCATTTTGCAAAGGCCATGATATCACGAGTTTGATTTGGATTTTTGCGAAGGGAATAGTAGAAAAAAATACACTTTATATGGTTAAAATAATATGGAAACCAAACGATTAGCGTGAAATATTGTATAAAATAAAATCTCACTTTAAATTAAACAGATTAACAAATCACGTTTTGTTACAACCGTTCCAACATTTTTCCGGCATAAAAAATTAACTAAGTAAGAAATAACAAAGTTTTGTCTTATTACCACTGTTAAATGCTGCAGTCTTTTCCTATTTCCTAGATATCTATAATTATTCTCGTAATTTTACGACACGAAGGAGGGGCAAAAGCTTTGATATTCGCTGAGTGAGTAACTTTTGTAATATAAAATCGATTAGTTAATATCAGTTTTTTGTTTATAGTTAAAGCACCGCGACTTACCGCAGCCACTCCATGAAATTGTTTCAAGTGAATTTCAATTTCAAAAAATGTCACTGCTATATACAAAGAAATGTTATGGAAGACAAACTGGAAATTACTTCGCACTACCGAACTGAACACAGTGAAAGGAAATTAAAAACTCTGAATTTAAAGCAATAAAACTTTCATCAATACATTTTTATTACTTTTCGAAAAAATAAAATACTCTGTTTCGAACAATAAATTTTAGCAACCACAAAATCAGTACACGTGTAAAAGTAAACGTTTTAAAATTCATAAAATTTTATTACGTAGAACTCTATGGCAACAAAATCTAAAATACAAAAAAAATAATAATAATAATTTTAAACGAATTTAATTTTTTTTAAGTTTATGAATAGGAGTTGTTTCAAAAATGTTTTTCTTTAAGATACATAAATTTAAATATTTTAGAGTTGTCGATAATGCTGTTTAATTAATTTCAAGACATTTACAAATGTTGGCATACTTACTCATTTTGTCGTCTATATCCCTGATTTTTGGCAAAAGGTTGACAATTTTTAAATATAAATCTATAGACTGTATCCGTTGCTGCATACGAGAGTTGCCAGCATTCAAATATATTGTCAATAAATCTAACCACATTAAAATATATTAAGTTGTTCAAAATCTGTTATTGATTATTTTATATTTCGGCAATTTGAGCACTGCGAGACCTTTCCATAGCCTTCAAAAGAGCGGTGCTTAAATCTATAGATACCGAGACTGTTCACTTTAATTTAGGCCTTGTCCGAAATGATTAACTCGTTATTTTGTAATTTGTCATTTCGTAAGTTTCCATTCGGACGTTGTCGACAGTCACTTGTTTAGCACTCGCGGCAACGCATTTTTACATGAACAGTAATTTTTAAAATATATAAACTGAATGCTTAAAACGGACATAATATTTCTACATTCATCACTGGAATGCTGCGAATATGTTAATAAATAAGAACATTTCAAATTATGCAATAATGACTTTAAAAAATTGTTGCGAAATATGCATATAAACATACTAGCTTTTTAAAACATGCCTAGTGTACAGTATATTATGAACAGTTACTTGTTTGAAAAAGAACTGTTTAATTACACATTCACGTATGTGTTTTGAGTGTTAAAGCCAACATGGCGCTGATTTTGTTATTTTGTATTTTTGCTAACATCCTCTAGATACAAAATACGAAATCCCAAATTACAGAATGCGTCACCATTTTTGTATACAAAATCGGGCCACTTAATCGTTTTGTCAACAAAATCTGCCATTTCGGACACGGTCTTAGTTTCCATTCATGCACGTTAGAATAAGAATGAGCTCATCAGGAACACGCTTCCGTACCTAACAATTTCGCAGATATTCTTTATTGACGCATGAATAAGGTAACCGGGTTCACGAAAATGTTGATTTTTTGTGTCGTGGAACAAATCCGTTAACTTCAGAAAAATATAACCTAAGCACGACATCCTGAAATATTCAATTTAACAACCTAAGGGGGTTTTTTTTTCCGCATAAACAAGCAGTTTTACAAGTTCACTGTAGTTCAATTTAAGGCGGTCGTATATTGAGGAGCGGGTGTGTGTCATCAAGGCGAAGTTCGATGAAGTACCACGAGCAAAGCCGACAGGAGTATGTAAAGCGGTATCGCCTCTTCGCGAAAGGCGCTCAACTGGCGTGCAGACTTTCCGTTGGCGACTCGCCTGAACGTGACTTTAAGCGGCGACCCTATAACTTCATTGGGCATGATACCGTAGCAAAGTCTAATGCATGCCACTAGCGTAGTTTCGCATGTATCCGGTTCGTGTTTCACGAGACGTGGCAGTCTGAAAAATCAGTTTTTAGCTGTGTTGAAGGTTACGAAAATGATGTGTCCAAAGTGCGCGATGTCGATCGACACCAGAATTTCGCGAAAAGGTTTCCGCACATGCTGGATTTCAATGCCCCTTGGGCACACCGGTAGTTTTCCTCTGCTTACTGGCCGCGTGTCTTTGTGAGAAGACGTTTTCTTGACTGTCCAATCAGAATTACTGTACGTCTGTCATTCGCGGGTAGACAACTAAGGCGCATCTAGATCATCCAATCAACAAAGTGGTTGTGAGCCTGAAATACAACTGGTTGTGAAATATTTTCGCGAAATTCGGNATCTAGATCATCCAATCAACAAAGTGGTTGTGAGCCTGAAATACAACTGGTTGTGAAATATTTTCGCGAAATTCGGGTGTCCCTGGGGATGTCTAGGGACGGGTGTTTTCCGCGAAAATATTTCTGGTCATGCTAGACTTCAATATCCTACTTCCTTCGGTTACTGGTCGCGTGTCTACGTGAGAAGACACGTTCTTATTTGACAGGGGCCAGTCGTGATCAAGTACTCCGAAACTGAACGTCTATGATTCGCGGACAGACACTTGAAGCACGTGGCATTTAAAATCATCCAATCACGAAAGTGCATATGAACTAAAGTGTTTTGGAGTACAACCGGTCTTTAAATCTTTTCGGGGAAAACACCTGTCCCCTAGTGACGTCTAGAAAAGTACCACTCCGTCATCGTCTCGAATGTGCTTTCTTTTCATAGGCGAACCTATTGGGGACACTCTTAATAGTTCTGCCAAAATAAAAAAAACCCCCATTTGAAGCGCTAGGTAGGCGACGGCCAGGCACCAGGAAGGCGGAAGCCTCTCGAGGATCGCTGTCTTTGCAGGATACGTCCACATGCGACCAAGTTGCGAATTTCATCTGGACAGAATAAGAAATACTTTTTTTTTCCACAATCACGACGTCAGCAATGCCCTGAGAGAAATGCTTATACCAGCCAATAAAATATTTTGTTGAGTAAACAAAACTTAAAAAGCGACATAATAATTTTTGTTCATTTAAACAAATACACACTTTAATAAACAAAACCTGTGTTTTGGGCAAAAAAATTAGGCTATCAATATAAATATTTAGTTGAATCAACCAGGGAGGCGACACTATGTCCAAAGCTGGCATTATTGAAAATATCGTACTCGCTGTATGCCAACGTTAACAAAACCCTACCAAACGTTTTAGTTCGTTATATTGACGGAATTCCACTCCTCAGGGCGCCAATTTAACTTGACGCTACACAGTTGGGAAGCCAATTAAACTGACGCGGGCTTATCTAGGCCCCACGTTGGGCGTGACTATTTAACTTGATGCCATGCCACTGTGGAATACAGTGTGGCTTATAGGGTCGGAGTTAATTCCTCCAGGCATAGACTATAAGGTGCCTAGAAGGTTGAGGGTATTTCAATAAAGTAGTATTTTGACGTTTAACTTAACTGGATAAATATATTGTCTCGAGTTTAACAAAAACAACATACAGAAACACTTCCGAGGTGTGGTACTCTGTTTTGGCTACTCGTATTAACTGTGGACGACTTCGTGGTGGAGGGGGGGGGGGCTTCTATGGACGGCGACTTGATACTTAACTACTCTGCTGTTGGTGCTTGTATGAAGTCAGCTGTGGATGAGCTCCGGCAGTGTGGGCGGCCTTGGAAAAGGTCTGCATTTGCTGCCGTCTCACTGGACTGTTGTTCTACTGACATACTGACGTACTGATGCCGCCGGGGGTCCGATGTGCCCCCGGACGCACTGGCGCGGCTGACCTCTCTCTGCACGGCGATATTAAACTGACTGCTCGACTGATTACTGATCTAACCTCTCTGTGCGGTAATAATTGACTGGGCTCCCACATTCCCGCAAAGAGGCTTATATGCTCTCTAGCTTCCCTCCCTAATTGTCGGCACGTATCGCCTTGTTGGGGAAGGGGGTGAGGTGGCAGGAAGCAGAACAATGCAGCATTTAAAAACGTGCCCTGGTTCTTGAAGTTTGGGGGGGGGGAGGTGGCACCCTTTCCCGAGCTTACTCTGTCAGCTATTTCTCCGCGGTGCGTGTCCACATTGTCCCGTGGTTAGCTAAGGGTGAGGGTGGGTGTTCTCTGCACCACTTTCGAGCTTGTCAGCTGTTTCACGATGCGTATTTTCTGATTTCTGGCGAAATACACCTGACTCTCGTGATATCTCGGCGCT
>NQII01000491.1:472782-504226 GCA_002778355.1 Clitarchus hookeri | reverse complement strand
CCTAATCCGTCACATGTCAACATAAATTAGATATAAATTATATTTATTCGTCTAATGGCCATCTTAATAGTCAGTTTTAAACGCCTTTAAGTTTACGTCGGCCATAAGGAAGTATTGCGATGGCGATGAAAAATAGCATAAACAATCTGATCGGAAAAGATACAGCATTGTCGCTATAGTTTAAAACACTGTTTAACAGAAGAATAAACATTGTAAACAGAGGGCTACTTCACTGGGTTTTTTGGTAACTTTGACACTTTTAAACGACATTCATGATTCAATGACCAAATTTATGAATTGACAACAAACTATCAACTTCCCTTTCCGTCCCAGAAAAAAAGATTTATATTGAAGAATTCCATAGTTTTAAAACAATTATAATAGGCACGACTGCTTACAATGAGAACCACGTGAAAACGACGGAGGCGCATTAACAACTAACGAACGCCATTCGAATACAAGAAGGAGAAGTGAAGGCTGTTCACGGTTAAAAGACCACTTTGGAAATCAACCCGAGAAAAATGTCACCGTCCCTACGTGCACATATTTTAACTGGTACACTGAGTGGCATGTGCGTCTAGTAATGTTGGTAACGACGGACGGAAAGTTAAAGTGATCCGGGCTCGCGACAGAGTTAATTTTTACGTATCGCGGAAGAATACACATTGTGCGCACGAGTACAGTAGATCTTAGCAGGGCTTTTAAAGGCCGTTCACGATAAAATGAGCATTGTTGAAAACAACTTTAGAAAAATGTCACTGCCCCTGCCTGCATATATTTTAACGGGCGCACTGAGTGGTATGGGCCCAGTTAAGTTGGTAACGATGTATTGAAAGTAATTCCATATCTTAACGTCAAATAAAAAAATGTTACGTAACCATTTGTGATAACTTAAATTATTTCTTTCTCTTCCTATTTTTTTTGTAAGCATCGAAGAGTAAAAATGAGCAGATTTGTAAAATAATATTTACTTTTCTAATAATTTCAGAGTTTCACTTGACCGACGCATGAATAAAGTGGTGATGTCCCTGGCAATGTTAAATTTACATAAGGCGGAAGAATACACAACGTGCACACAAGTAGATCTTAAGCAGGGCTTAAGAAGTGCTCAGTTTAGCGCGAACAGCCTATACCCGTACTGTGCACGCAGTTGCTTGCAGGATATCAATGGTGCAGCGTGTCCAGATGAAAGGCCCGTCACGTAATGGCTGCTATCGCGTCACGCTCAGAGTGTAGGCTCTNTGGCCCAGCAGAATGCTGCCTAATAAATCTCGCCAGGACTCATTACAGCAGATTAGTTTTAATAAATAAAAAAAAAGAGGAGCGAATGGCAGAGGTTCGAAATACGGGGAAAATTAAAAAAATCCGGCTGATCTTCGCGGAAGTGCGTCACAAGTGCCGGTCGGATCAAAAGGATGTTTTCATATCGCTGCTGCTGCAGAGGGATTCATAATTTTTAATTGATATTTATTTTTAACGTAAAGTTACTGGAATGTAAATAATCCCCTTGGAAGTTAACGTTACATCGGAATACTAAAGTGACATTAACCCTGAAGTGGAATAATTTTTGTGTTGATATTCGTTGGCTCACTTCATCCACTCGAGAAATAGCAAACGTGTTTGTAAATTATTTTGCTGCTGATCATCTGCTCAAGAAATTTTAATAAATATATTCAATACATTTTAGTTTGATTTAAATAAATCAAAACAAACGTTATTTTATACGACTTGTTNATTTTAATAAATATATTCAATACATTTTAGTTTGATTTAAATAAATCAAAACAAACGTTATTTTATACGACTTGTTTAAGTTTTAGTTCTTTCTACGTACTTTATAAAAAGATGACTTAAGTTTTCATACGTCTCTTCAACATAGATCTTCAGTTTCAATTTTGATAGCCAGCTGACATTTCGATTTACTGATACTCTTGTTTTTTTTTTTTAATTATTTTTGTAGCTTTGACTTTAATTACACTGTTTTGCTTCTTTTTCTTTTCCTTAACAAAATAAGCATTATATAATCGTTTCTACCCTCAGACTTTTTAATATATTTTGACATTTCTGTTTCACCTAACAGNACAAAATAAGCATTATATAATCGTTTCTACCCTCAGACTTTTTAATATATTTTGACATTTCTGTTTCACCTAACAGTAACTCTTTTGATGCATTTTCTCTTAAATATTTACAGTTCATTTCTGCAAAACAATATTAATTCCTAGACAATTTAAGATTTCTTTTTTAATACTTGGAAGCAATGGAGAGTTCTAAATACGTATCTGGATCCTATCAGACAACTCGTTAATCTGTCACACATAAATCCACGTATTCACAGTGGCAAAGGTATTTTACGTCAGATGAGTGGAAGCAGATTTTGTAGGGAAGAATATTTTGTAAGATAAACAGTTCAGGAGATAATTTCCTGTGTACTATTAATGTTTTTTATGATTCCAAGATTTATTTTTGTTAATAAAAAATTTTTGATTTAAAGGAAAGCGATGACTGGCGAGAAAAACGTCGCACGATTACGCATAACATGGTGTAGCGTCATAAGACGTCGAGATACTCTAGCGTTCCCTACTACAAAAAGCTTTAAACAATTGAATATACAAAATATCAGATAATTCGCCGGTACGGACTGCAACACACAATTTTTTTTTTTTTTTTTTCTAACCTACTCTAAAACTAGAATCTGTGAAACAAACTAATTAGTAAATATTAGTAGTATGGTTATGGGGATTCGGAGGCAAGGGCTGAGGGCTGTGGTACCATCCGCCATATTGGATCCGCTATATTGGATGCCCTTGATCTTAACCTCTTTCTGCCATCTTGGATGACAATGACCTTGACCTTCATCCGCTATCTTGGTAGCCAGTACGTCACCATATTGTTTCCACCAGTTTGTTTTTGTCCTTCGTGCTCTATCATTTTAACACGTATTTTCATGCTCTATCTTTCAGTGTTGTTTTTCATGCACTATCATTATGTCTTGTATTTTCATACTCCATAATTATATGTTGTTTTTTAATACTCCATCATCCCGTCTTGACTGTCTGTCATTCCATCTTGTCCGCAATTTTGATTCCGATCTCCATATTGTTTTCACCCGCCATTTTGTTTCACAATTACTCACCTTCACATCTGCCGCATGCTGTAGTTCTCTCACCGTCCACTAGAGTGCACCACCGATCCCTGTAATGTTGTTTATTGCTGCTAGAGTGTGCCACCCTATTGCTGTCGTTAACGCGCCCCTATAAAACTTTCTGCGGAGATATGACGAAATAATAAAAATAAAGGTTTGATGCACGTCCATATTCCTTTTTTTTTTATTTATACCGGAATTTTTATACCTAAGAACGACTGTGAAAACACCCGTTTGAGCCATTTGCCACAATAACAAAAAATGGAGGAACTGAAAAACTTATACAGACGCGTAACTTTTCTTAAATGCTATTCGTAAGCAAACCTCACTCGGACACGTTGGAAGGTTTTTTTAATAAGACGTTTTGTGCGGGAGCTCTACACACTGTTCGCCGGCCTAGGCGGTCACCTTAAGCAGTGACTTCTCAGTGCAAGACAGGCGCGTGGTGGCACCTTTGTGAATGTCTTGTTGCCTGTGATTGACAACATTGGCTACCTGAGATAATGTCGGAACAAAGTTTTGTATTAATAATTAATAAACAACCAGATAACGCAAATGTCCAGTTAAATTGCTGCAATCACAAAAATGTAAAAACTTTTTCAACAAGCCCTCATTTTAGCAATACATTCCCACATTACTAAAAGGGAGAAATGATCGACTCACCGTTTATCTGCGTCATTGGGCATAACCAGTTCAAAACTATGCGCTACGCCAATAGAAGGTTGAAGACGACGGGGTTTCGTTATTACAGTGGGCTCCGAACCACCGGTTTGCTCAACAGTTGAGTCATGCCTGGGGTTTTGGCACTAAGCTCGCCTTCCTCGCCAAATTATCGAGAAGTCTCAGTACACTCGGCCATCGAGAGCCTCTACACGATAATATATTTAAATATTGCTACCATCATCAATTAATATCGTACAAATTGTAGTTAGTAANCGAGAGCCTCTACACGATAATATATTTAAATATTGCTACCATCATCAATTAATATCGTACAAATTGTAGTTAGTAATGTGTTTTTGTATGAAAAATGTATGGCAATGACAAAAAAAAGGTGTATATTTCCTTCAGATAATTTGTAAGTTACTNTGTGTTTTTGTATGAAAAATGTATGGCAATGACAAAAAAAAGGTGTATATTTCCTTCAGATAATTTGTAAGTTACTACTTCAACATAATATAACATACAAATAATGACATAATTCATAGTTGTGATCACATTATAATAATACTGCAATTGCTTTGGGCCATTGTTGCAGTTATGTTTGAACTAAACATTGCTAGCTAGTAGTTAACATTTTATACACTTCCCGCTCATTCTGAAATAAGTTTTTTTAAGCCAGTAAACACATTTTTGTATGTCGATAAACTATAACAGTATATGGTATCACCGCACTTTGTTATCCTATGGACATTCTAACAATACTGTTTATGTACTGCATGGGTTTTTAAGCAAACGTATACAAAATGCACATCTTAACACGTGATTTGCTCTCAGTCGTACCAGAAAGTGTAAATATTATTTACCACACTCTTTTCATGACTCCTTCATAATTTTTGTGGTAGAGAACAAAGTTGTTAAGATTTTAAATATAAAAAGAATGAACTTCCCTGAGCAACTTAAACGTTTTAAACACAATAATGCAAAAAACAACGGGATTTATATTTTCTTGCCGCAACGAATTACATAACAAGGAATATGAATTTGGTTTCAATCTGTATGCTTCCTTCACGTCTTTACAAATAAGAGAGTAAAATTTTCAAGCAACAGACTTGGGCGTGGCTGTAACAACTATAGTTGGGATTAATATCTTCGGATATGTGCACTGTGAACACTATCAGACTTTTCGATTTTGCTTGAATGATATGAAAAAAAATAAAAATTTATTCTTAAAACATGTAACATTTTTATAGGATCGATGTAAAATTTTCACAGCAGTGTGCAAAGACTCGTTGATCTCTGAAACACACAAATTCCTATAAACTCATTGCATTTTTTGAAACGCAACGACTGTAAGATGAAGCGTGTTTGTCGTCGGACGTAATTTTACGTCATACATGCATCCGTCTATAAAGGCCGCTTATGTATATCGGCAACTTCACGGTCTACCAGGCATTCTCGCTAAAACACTTGATTTCAAAATCATTCAAAAAATTTAAGTGATTTGAAAATAATTTAAAATGTAGTTCAACATTGGAAGTTTTAAAGCCAAACGACTATCGTGACGTAGTATCGTAAAATGACTGACATTCAAAGTGAAATTATGCCAAGCAATACACCAGTCTAGGAATTTAAGCGTAAGCATTTTCATTATTATTAACAGCATGCCTTTTGCCACATAGGAAACGGCATTGCGGTGCACTTTTGTTATTGCCTTTAATTTGGTAATTACATGTAAAATGCAATCATGAAACACAATCAACGTGTACGGGCCTCAGGAATCGAGACAGGGTGGCTAAAATATACTACAAATACAAATACTGTAGCAGACTTGAGATGAATGAGGTAAGAAATAGGAAGTTGTGGTAAATCACAACCCATACAGCCCAGAATAATTTTAATGACTTAGTTTAAATTTAATTCCTTAAGATGCAAAACTTTGGTGAAATATTTTGATCTTAATAAAAGATGAGTGTGCATTAACAAAATTTCGTCTGTGTAATTAAACTATCAGATCCAAATTGGCATATCAGCAACCGTTGTCAACAAGGTGTTCCACGTCGTACGAAGGCGACAAATCCGTAGTATTTTCTCTCAATAATTATACTACGAAGACATGCTTTTCGGGAAGCCTGCGTAACGAACAAGTCTATCATAATCATCCTAATTATTCACCTTGATTTCAGCCGCTGGGCTACGATCAGCATTCAGGCTGTCGACTTCATGAGTTTCGGTATACCGTTGGTCGATAGTGGGGAGTAACTGCACTGTAAAAGAGTTGTATATTATAAACATATTTGAAAACTGGTTGCCAGAATTATTTTTGGAATAGTAGATCGAAATATGAACAACTTTTACAACACGTTACTGTGGAATGTGTAAAACTAAGGTTGAATTTTCTGTAGACTTCCTGTTTATTACAAGCATATAAATACGTAAACTATTTTTTATGTTTTACAAAGTGATGTATTGTAAAGATACAATATTTTAATTGTGTTACAAGAAATAATTTGGCAAATAGTTTCGAAAGAATTACAGGGCCTATGAAAAAATTGAAAATAATTTTGACTGTTTTCCACAATAAAGAAAGTGTGAAAAAGACTGACAGTATTTTCACCATTAGATAAAGCGTAGAACAACGAAAAATCGACACTTTGTAACTCGAAATTCCGTAAAACACGGCAGCTTTACAGGCTGTACGGGTCAAATGGCATATGTTATCTTTCAAATATAATTTAACGTAAAAAGGATTTTTTTTTTTAAATATTTTCGCAAAAAACGATACATTTTGAAGAATAAAATAGGGTTAAATTTAAATATTTCTATAATGATTAAAAAAATACATTCCATTAAGTTACTTTACATTTAATAGTAAAAATTTTATATTTCGCATCACATAATAGTTTTGGTACTTTATTTCGCATTTTTGTGTTACTATCTGATAACTAACTGTGTTTGCTTTTGCTTTGCTTCAAGTAATGAGTTCTTAATTACATATCCACCCTTAATTCCGCAAAACTCAACGTTTCACTAACTGTGCACCGTCATAGTCCACATTAGGTCAAGTATCCGAGGTTCTTACTGTATCACCACTGAACCGCCCCTCCCCCACCCTTCTCTTTTCTTTTTTTCGTTTTCTGGTAGTACAATTTCTAAACAATAAAATAAAGGACATGAAAGCCCTGCTTCAGATATATTTGTATGCACACTGTGTTATTCCGTCATATGTAAAATTAACATTGCCATTGGCATGATCAATTTATTCATCCATACGTCGGTCAAGTGACATTGTGAAAGTATTAGAAAAATAAATACCAAACAAATGTTTCAATGCTTACACTTGTATGCGTTAAAAAAAAAGAGCAAAAGGAATAGTTTCAATATTCACAAATGTTTGCCTAAAACTTTTCATTCAACGTTTAAACTTGGACGTAAGCCAAGTTAATGTACCCGCTGAAATATATGCAGACAGAAGCGGTGACGTTTTTCAAAGGTTGTTTGAATGTGAAAAACCTATAAAGGCTGTTCACGATAAAGTGAGCACTTTTGACACCAACCTGTAGAAAATGCCACTGCCCCTATCTGCATATATTTTATCGGGAGTACTGACCGGCGTGCATCCGGTTAAGTTGGTATCGGCAGAGGAAAAGTAGTTCCCTGTTTTAACGTTGAATTAAAACAGTCTGATGAGCATTTTTGAATGCTAACTATTTCTTTTGATTTCAGTTAATTAATGCATATACATACAAGTGTAAAAATTAACTAATTGGCGAGACATTTACTTTTCTAATAATTTCACAGTTTCACTCGGCCGGCGCATGAACAAAGTGACGAGCCCCATTGCAATGATAATTTTACATAATGTGATAGAATACGCAATGTGCATTCCAGCAGATCTTCAGCAGGACTTTCAAAAGTGCTCAGTTTACCATGAACAGCGTATGAAAGTAGCGAGTGATATTCTCACGGCTCGCACTGTGGCGGTATTTTTTGGCGGGCGCGAGTTTTGCAGCCTGAGGGACCAGCTCAGCAACTGAATATGAACGCTAATTGGCGGAAGAACGACGGCGTTCCACAAGGCCGACGAGCCCCGTCGAGTGGATGCCGCCGAACAATTAAATTACCAGGCGAGGGCGAGGTCCACCGTGCCCTCCTGCCGATATGGGCCAGCGCGCGCGGATTGCGGCTACGGGATTCTTTTACAACTCCCATTATCTACTCCAGGCATCTCTCTTGCATTCCTCCGGCCTCCGAGCGAGACCTGGACCACTCCAGGGGTGGGCAAGTGCGATGCCAAATTAACCCTCCGTAGCCACGCACGAGAGTACTCTCCATCCAGCCTTGCTTACTCACCAATAATATGGCTGTACGGGCATAGTTTCCGAATCCATGGCCCCGTAGACTACTGCGACAGAGGGAATAAACAAATGGGTTGTTGGTGCCATTCAACTGTTAAACAATTACCAGTCAATTTTTTCTTTTAACATTTATAAGTAGAGACATGCAAAATTAGCGTAATTAATTGATGACACGTTGAAACTCAAACATATGTACCTTTGCTATACGTTTCTAATTGGACAATGCGTTACTTGGCACGGCCCGGGTAACTGTGCGCCGAAGAATGAACACTCCACAATTGTGTGCCCGAATCGCGTGCAGTACAGTCGGAAGGGGAATGGCTTCACGTCTAGGCAGCAGCAAATGAAGAAACGACGGCAGTTCCGGTATATACTGTTACAAGAACGCCTGAGGACCGTACTTCAGTTCGTCAGGGATGGAGGTCTTAGTAAAAATGAAAGAACTGAATTCGATAATTAACTTTATTCTCAATGCTACAAACAATCAACCATCTGTTATTTGCCAGTCTGAACGTCCTATTAACTCTCATTATTCTTATTGAGCGCAATATACAATTACTATCTCCATTTCAATTAAAGTATTTACCACAGTCTTTACTCATGCTAATGTCCCTTAAACCGCTCAAATTATTTCCACACGTTTAGTTAAAACTGTCTATTTCCATCGTCTCGAACGTCTTTTCACTCACGCATCCAGTCCACAGTTCCGCAGATCACTCCCACTCTTCAATGCACACAAACTCGCCGACGCACTCTCACAGATCGCTGCATTCGTCCTTCGCCGCTCCGGAATAGCCCAACTGTCGTTTGAGGTCGCACGAGATGCCAAACTCTCAGCTCTTAATCAATCACTCCTCAGAGGCCTGCATGTGGTATTTATACATGAGGTAGGTGCCGTCTAGAACGTTCTCCGCAATCCAAGTTGTTCTGGGAAAGGTAATGGTGATGACGACGACTTTCCTGCGCGATAAATGGAGAAATATGAGCTTCTCGGGGTCAGCTAGGCGCGAGCTGCGATAAGTTTATCGGCGTGTGCGGCGGCGTCCTTTATGATAGGCCGCTAGCTATCATGTACCTGCTGTCCTTCACTTACTTTCACTCGCGCGGGATGCGACACAGCGAGCGCGAGACAATACACTTCTGTGAAGTTTAACGCGATGTCAAATAATAACGCGCATTTTTGCAAGCGCCTATTTATAAGGAATATAATCTATCTTGGTCTCGCATATTACCACTTACTAAAATGATTATTATAACCACTTTCCTATTTTTCATATTTAGTAAGAGCGTTACTTGACTTTATGTATGGGAGTGCGATTTGTGTTACGCAATCACAGGTTAGCTAAGTGGTTTCCTAAACCGTTGTCCTATCTGTGATTGCGCTTCAGAACAACTGCAGCAACATTTGGATTGTTCCTGCGACGGCTGGAACTTTGTATTTATAGTCCCTTCGTGGTTACTTCCAACTTGTCTGAAGCACTGCTCAAGTTTTACTTTCAGGATATTCCTCTGCCCAATGCAAACAAAGGTTACCTGAGCCTAGAAAATTACACCAAAGGGACAACGCACCGCATTCGTGAGCACTCAGTGCAATAACATTTTGAATGAGAACTATTTCTTACTACGCATTACCAACACACCTATTTTCTCTGTCTTTATTCGTATTAATTACATATAAAAATACCATCATTTATAAATGAAATATAAGTAAAAGTTCAATTTAACAATAAATACGGTACTTTTATGTTAATGCAAGTATAAAATTCCTGTGATACGTGGCATATGTAGGAAACAACCGAACACGTCATACATGGGGTTATTTTTGAAAGCTTCGATACAGAAAGTTTGAGGAAACTTCGAACAGACTGCCTTCCGTAGTCACGTCCCAGAGTACTCTTATTCCAACCTTGCCCACTCACGGATAAAGCAGGATTCACAATAAAAAAATGTATGCGTTAAGAATTATGCAGTAAGCACTGATCTGGCATATGGAAATATGTCTTCTGCATTTCCAGTTACCAATAAAATGTTTTAACTCTTATTTCAAACCAATGGAAACATGCGACACCCTGTCAAGTTTAGGTTTGTCCTACCCTATCCTCGTATAACACATCCATATTTAAGGACACCATACTTCAAAGTTTTTATTTTCTAGCAGGGAAGTGTATGTTTGTGAATAAATGTACCTAATTGTAAACATGTTCACACACACTCCTTTTAATATTTGTTTTATACTTGCATTACTGTAAATACCAGTTTCACACCAACAACACCGATTGCTCTGATTTTTCGCCGCCTCACAAGTTTCACTTGAGATATAAAATATAANCACCAACAACACCGATTGCTCTGATTTTTCGCCGCCTCACAAGTTTCACTTGAGATATAAAATATAACTATATTTTTTAACGCTTAAGGAAATCCCAACAACGCACACGACCTCCAAAGTTCCGCTGGAAACAAATGCATAAGGCTACACAATTTCATTTCTTCTGTACACGTCAGAACACAACATTTAACGCTTAATCTTTCTATTGTAACCCAGCCTAATATGACCGTACGGGTAAAGTTTCTCAAATGATAAGCCTCCATAGACCACTGCGAGGGAGAGGAAACAAATGGGTTGTTGATGCCAATTAACTGTTAAAAAATATATTTGTTTTGGTCTCACAGGTAACCAAGCAATACAAATATTTTTTCTAATNCCACCCTTATTATGTTTGAGAGCAGGAATTATATTTATGTATGTGAGTGCGATTTGTTTTACGAAATCGCAAGTTGCCTTTAAAAGAGTATACTCAATGGTCTCCTAAATCGTGGTCCTATTTGTGAATGTACTTCAGAATAATCCTTAAAAATGTTTAAAATACAGTTACAGGCTATGGTTTAAACCAATATGGCCGCCACTGCTCTGCCCTCGAGAAGCGAGCCTCCCAAATACTTCCGATGGATCGAAAATTGCCTTTCTGCGGCTCGTTTTTGCATTTTTGCTTTTTTACGGGAAAACTGTTAATTTTAAGGGAAAAAGGGAAATTTTAGTGGAAAATGGCCGCCGGGGGACTGGAATGACAGAGCATGAACAACTTTGAGCCCCGATCCCCCTTCCCCTTGCGCCAAAGTCCCCCAAAACATTCTACTATAGTCATTACTGACAATGTACTATAAAAAATTTACATTTTACGAGTTGTTCAATACTTTTGTGCGTAATTTTAATTGTGTTTATCTGCTTGTTGTAAAAAGTCAGGAACATTTATATTCTATCAATAAGCTCCTTAGTTTTGCAAGCAGGAAATAACACACAGTGAAAATTAGAGATAAAGGAATTAAACAATTAGTAAATTGTAAATTTTCTATAACCAAACATTTTTAATAATACCTCTGAAACTGGAACTAGGACACGTAAACGAAGAATTTCTGCATAATAGGTGAAGCCGGGAAGAGAGAAAAAGTTTTTGGGTATAGGAAGGGGTTCACATACATACAGAGAGACAACTGCACGATTGTGTTAAGTCGTATTTCCAAGTATAGGCTATTCACGGTAAAGTGAGCAATTTTGAAAGCCCTCTCATTTAGAATAACAGTCAATAAAAATATTTCATTTTAGCCTTCCGAGAACGATGGGATATACAACACTGTGTTTATTACTTACATGGAAATATTTATTTAAAAGAAGGTGGTATGGGGATACTAAACGGCTGAAAGGCAAAGGTAACTAGGGCTTCAAAAGTGCTTACTTTACCGTGAACAGCCTATAGAACCGTGCGATATCCACTTTTCAGTATTGTTTCGAAACATGTTGACCATTTTGGTATCGGTGGCGATATATCTGATATACCGGTCATATTGATATCGCGTATTTAACAACATCGCGTATCACCAATATCGTTTATCACTAATATCGCACACCTACAACATCGCATATCGCTATAATATCGCAAATATCGCATATTGCTAATATCGCGTATCGCTAATATCGCGATACATTGGTTTATACTGTTGAACCATACCGCAGTTGCGATATTCGTAAATGTATTTTCGTTATCGATATATCGCCATATCGCGCAGCTATATTGCCAAGAAGAGCGGGTTGAAAGCTCCAGACGCAGGGACGTGTGCAGTGAGCCACGGCGATGACGGAGGTTCTACAGAGAAAGGGCGGCGAGGTAGGTGTGCTCCGACGGAGCCGCGCGCATTGTGCCGGGGGTGTGCGACCCGCCCCCGCCACAGACAAAGGTACGTCGCCGCGAACACGCCTACCGCCGCTGCACTGCACCGGGTTGTTCGACGTGTGCGAGGCGAACAGCCACGCCGCGTACGGGCGCCGCGCCACGCCTACAACAAGCCTGCAGTGATACCTTCAAAACTAGAGATCGTCGTTTTCAATTAATGTAGGCGGTTCACGGTGAAGTAGGCACTTTTCAAAACCCTGCTTAGGATCTACAGTACGTTTCCTTTGATTTTTAATCCTCCCGCCATATGTAAAGTTAGCAATGTCATGGACAGTCTCACTTTATTCATGCCTCACCCAAGTGAAAAAATTCATGGTCGTATGTGTACGCAAAAAGAAACACTGACTTCAGCTTCCATAAATTTAAGTATTATAGACTATTCGTGGTTTCTCCACGCTTTTTGAAACAAACCTTTGAAAAATCACACCATGTACGACGAGTTATGCTGTTTCCTAATTATGTTACGTCTAAAAAGCGTTTTATATTTGTGTTAACATAAAAGTACCTTGTGTTTGGTTAAATTGAACTTTTACTCTCTATAAATTATAATAATTTATTTGTAATTAACATGAATAAAACAGGGAGAACATATGTGTGTTGGTAATGCCTGGTAAGAAATAGTTCTTTATGCAAAATATTATTTAACTGAGTGCGCACGAATGCGGCCCATTGTCGCTCTGGTGTAATTGTCTAGAAGCAGTGAAAATTTTTCTGCATGAGGCGGAAGAATTTTCTGGAATTATAACTAAAGCAGGGCTTTAGAAAAGTTCGAACCGTGAATGAACTATACACTCTCATTACGAAAAGTCATAGAACTATTTCCCTTTATTCGTTACCAACTTTACAGGAAACCCGCATGCCAATATCTCCTGGTAGCATGTACTTACAGTTGTTGACAGTTATTTTTATGAAGGCTGATTACAAAAGTGCTCACTTTAATGTGGACAGCCTTTGCAGTTCTGCGAGGCTATAACAATTTTGAACAGAATTACACCCTAAACCTTAAGAAGTTAAAATGGAGCCAAATCAGTGACAACCAGTGAAAAAAAAATACCACTTGAAATTAGTTGGAACGTACTGATTATTACAGTGGCTGAATTTCACTGATTCAAAGGTCGCTTCGTGGCGTTGTATAAACAGACGACATTGTAAGCTCTTATTTTTATTACCGAAGGATAAAATATTCTTACGAGGCGTCCGGCACAATATGATATTGTTACGGTCGTCAGCTCTAAATACTGATGAGCATACAACTCCTGCTACAAAGAAAAGAACATATATATATAAATGTTGTGTCCGCTTGTTCGGACGCGTATAACTCCCGAAAAAAATCAACCAATTTTCTTTCTGTTTTTTTTTATAATGCTTCCTTTCTTACCACGAGTGTTTGTACGCCTTTCATTTTTATCTGTATTATCTGCAAAGGTACTAAAATCTGCCAAATGCTCATTTTTACCATGCTTTCGCGTCAGCAAGCGTTTTGGTTGACAGCTTTTTTTTACATTTCAGTTTGTTGTTCTCGATGTTTTTTTTACATATATACATAAACTTCTTTCAATTAATTTCACAGAAATGAATAGAACCAAAATTTTTTATGCCACAGCAACGCGTGGCTAGTTTAATATAGAATATAAAACAGGAAGATGACCTTGAAGAGAGCCTTGATGAAAATAACATGAAGACAGTGACAGTACCGAAGACGATGATGGCGATTTTTTCTCAATGCACTAACACACCCCTCCAATACATTTTCTGCAACAAGCGACATGAAGAAGGCAGAAGACGCCGAGAATACTGTCTCCAATTTCTCGAAGACCCGAATGAACTTCTTGATAGACTTATATATTTGGTTGACCTTCAAAAACGCGGGGATCTCGCGCACTTTAACGAGATATCTTCAACATTATTAAAATGAAGGATCTAGGATATATCACATGATGTTATTAACTACTTTCTTCTATAGTTGTAATGAGTAAAATAAGAATAAAATTATTATTGTAAAATAATGTTTTTTATTTTTTTATTTTTGTATGTCGTATCCTTTTTCCCTCACAACTTTAAAGTAGTTCTATGAGCACTCAATTATTAACGGAAAGAGGTGCATATAGAATTATATTAATGACTTGAGCATAAAAATGCATGGATAGTTGACTGCATACAAAACATTAATTCTGGCATGTATAAATTTGGAGACAGTTTGCGAACGAATGTAATTCCTACACATATGGATGGGGGACAAACAGAAGGATTGATCGAAGGATCAATCGAAGGATTAGGATTTATCGAAGGATTGGGATTGTTCGAAGGATTGACATGGATTGCTGTGGATTGCGGACGAGGATTTATAAGGATTGGGTTTGATCCAAGGATTGGGATTGATCGAAGGATTGACATGGGTAGCTGTGAATTGCGGAGAAGTGCGGAGNAGGATTGGGATTGATCGAAGGATTGACATGGGTAGCTGTGAATTGCGGAGAAGTGCGGAGGATTGGTGAGGATTGGCGAGGAGTGCTGGGGATTGCGGAGGAGGATTTCTGAGGATTGGTGTCGATTACGGAGGATTGTGGAGGATTGGTGAGGATTGCGGAGTGTATATGGGGAGCAGATTGCGGAGCGGATTGTGGAGCGGTTGTGGAATGATTGCGGAGCATGTGGAGTGGATTGTGGAGCAGGTTGCGAAGGATTGGTGTGGATTAGTATGGATTGGTGTGTGGATTCATGTGTCGATTGGTGTGTTAAATAAGTGGCCATGGCCTGTGTTAAGGAACTAAGGGTGCTTCCTAGTGCGAGACTGGTGAAGCTAAAGGACAGGGTTTAAAATGTAAAATGATTTTAAGGGTGTTTCATCCTCCTTTCACGATATCGCTTTCAAACACTTTGTGCACTTTTGAAGAGAAGAACCAATACTACAGAAGAGCAAGCAGGAGTAAATTAATAAGTGTTTGTGTTTTTGTGTGTAGGCTATGTGAAGCCTATAAATATAAACTTACTAGCAGTTTTCAGGGTGTTGAATGTTACAAACTTTTTGTTGAAATGTGGCTCGGGCAAAGATGGACGAACCGTTTTTTGTTTGAGAGCGATATCGTGAAAGGTGGCCTAGATTATATGTGTTCGATATTTGATATATCGATAATTATCGATATGAAAAGCAACTTATCGATCTATATGTAACTTTAAAAATTATCGGTATATCGATGTTTCGATACTATCGCAATTTTCGGCATTATCGGAGTTTCAATATTATCGAAGTTTTCTGTATTATCGACATTTTCGGTATTATAGCAATTGTCGGTATTATCAAAGTTGTCAGTATTATTTACATTTCCGATATTATCGAAATTTACAATATCATAGATACTGTCGGAATTTCCTATATTATCGTCATTCTTGATATATCGACGTCAACGATATTATCGACGTCATATTATCGGCGTGGACAATATTATCGGAATACCTGGAATACCTAGAAAATGTGCTGCTCCATGCAATTTAAGTCGGTATACATTTTAACACTCGAATAAACTTAAAGAAACTTTTGACGAGTGTGTTTTCTTATATTTGCGATGTGTGTTGCAATTCTGAAAGCTTTAATAAATGTGTGTGTGTTATTTAGTGTTTACGCGATTAAAATTTACGAGCCACACAAAGGCACGTATGCCACTCGTTTTGAAACAATATCGCCATGAAAATATTTTATTCTGCACGTGAAACATTGCTCGAGAGTTATGAATACATTAAAACAATGCTATAACGTCTGCCCGAACGATTTAATCTGTATGAGCCGATACATCAAACAGTAAGTGTTAGCTTCCGCACGACTAACCTTCTAGGTAAGTATTTTAGGCGCAAATTAGATTCAGCATTAAATGTGTGGATGCAGTTTCATGAAATATATTGACATTAGCTAGGTGTGTGTCATTAGTATTTTGGTGAAGTTTTGTTCATATCAGTGCAGGGGAAAGACGAACTGACAGTAATGATAAGAAGACTGTGAAAATAAAGAAAGGATTAGCAGCAATCCTAAAGCCTTCGACAACTGAAAAATGCGAAAAATCTGCTGCTGATGTGGTAGAAGAGGAAATAGAGAGCTATTTGAGAAGGACCCCCCTCAATTTAGAAGACAACCCTTTACTGTGGTGGAAGTCCAATTCTGTTTACTTCCCGAAACTTGCAACACTAGCTAAAAAATACGTCTGCTTGACTGGAACTATTGTGCCATCAGAGCGAGCTGTGCAGGTAATATTGTGACGGACACGCGTTCCTGTCTTTCATCAAAATATATCAATGAACTTGTGTTCTTACCTATGAACAAGCAGCTGCTTAAGTAAAAAGTTGTGAATTTTCCTATGATCTTGGTAAATTTTTTCGTGACAGAAGTTATTGTAATGTTAGTAATTTTTATAGTATGTGTAATCATAAAATGTGATTGTGAAGTTATGTCCTTTGTCACGATAAGCATTTGCACAGTTTCTTAAATGCCAAAATTTCTAGAGTTTCAAAAATTGATTTCATTCTGAGTGTAACTATGTAATTTAATTTTGTCAGTTTAGAGAATAATGATCAGCCTACTCACACAAACCACCTAAAATTCAGAACTAATAGTTTCATAGCATATAAAACAATTTCTGATGAGTACAAAAGAACATTAACAAATGTCAGAAAAATAATATTGTAAATATATTCGTGGAAAGTCTTTGAAAACCCATATTTTTTGTTGCATGTAATATCTGAAGTGTTTTAATTAAGTCTAAATAACTGTGTTCATTAACACAATATTCTGAACAGTTTTGAAACAATAGATAAATGAAAATAATATATTATTAAGTTTCGTAATAATACTAAGTAACACGTTCAATGTGCAGTGCAGTTGCGTCTCGTGGATTTTCGCAGTGGGCGCTGCTTGAATTGTACACTGTAAGCTCCGAGCACGTAGTTGCGTGCGTCACGTTTAATTGTAGATACACGAGGCAGTAAAACACGTTTCTACAAGTTATGTAAGTGTTTGTTGGAATGGCTACACTTTAACAGTCTGCTCTGATGTACCAGTACTATCGAAAACACCAATGATGTGTATGTTATAAATGTCTTTATTTATATATAATTGTACCATTTATAATATAATTATCAGGTGTAACACTTTGCTTCCGCCGTTTTTCGATCGATGGCTGCAGCGATAAGTGCTGGTGGAAATATGTAAATCAATAATGTCACACAGTAAGCTTGGACAACTGTCAACATAACGACATCACCACATTAGTGAATTTGTGTTTGCATCATAAATTTATTCTCGCGCGAAGATGTCAGTTTTCGAGCCAAATGCTCGGCATGTGCGGTAATGGTTGATTTTCTGCTTCCATTTCAAGAAAACGTACGGTGAGGCTGCTCTTAGTGAATGAACGTGTCGTGAGTGGTTTCAACGCTTTAAGAGTGGTGATTTTGACGTTTACGACCGGCATGGCGGTGGAAGAGAGAAATGTTTCGAAGATTCCGAAATGGAGGCATTACTTGATGAAGACTCGTGCCAAACGCAAGAAGAATGCCAAACGCAAGAAGAATTGGCAGAATCATTGGGAGTGACGCAACAAGCCATTTAAAAACGCCTCAAAGCCATGGGAATGATTCAGAAGCAAGGAAATTGGATTCCGTACGAGTTGCAACCGAGAGATGTTGAACGGCGTTTCTTTGCTTGTGAACAGCTGCTTCAAAGACAGAATCGGAAGGGGTTTCAACATCGCATTGTGACCGGCGACGAACAATGGGTCCACTACGATAATCCCAAGCGCAGAAAACCATGGGGAATGCCCGGACATGCCTCCACGTCGACGGCCAGACCGAATATGCACGACGCCAAGGTCACTTCGGTGTGGTATCTTATGAGCTGTTGGAACCGAGTGAAACCATCACCGGGGATTGATATCGAACGCTATTGATGCGTTTGAGCCGAACTTTGAAGGAGAAACGGCCACAGTACACAGAGAGACACGACAAAGTTATCCTCCAGCATGACAATGCTCGGCAACATGACGCATGACCGGTCAAGACACACGTGGCAACGCTGAAATGGGAGGTCTTACCCCACCCGCTGTACTCTCCAGACGTTGCTCCTTCAGACTACCATTTGTTTCGCTCGATGGCACGCGGCCTGGCCGATCAGCATTTCCGCTCGTATGAAGAAGTCAAAAGATGGATCGATTCGTGGGTCACCTCAAAAGACGCATCGTTTTTTCGAGATGGTATCAGAAAATTGCCAGAAAGATGGGACAAAGTAGTAGCTAGCGACTGACAGTACTTTTACTCATAAATATGTAATCATGTTTTAACAATAAAGCCTCAAATGTTGGGAAAAAAACGGCGGAAGCAAGGTTGTACACCTGATAGTGTTGGTTATATGGACTAAGACTGTATCGTTATAATTTTGTGTTACATTATGAAATACTGATGTCGCTGGTAGTTTACAATTGTTGATAGTATTGATACATAATTACAAAAATGTTTTCTGTAATATCAGAAGTCAAAAGATACCAATATTTTCAACGATACTGGAATTTAAATAATACTGATACTGACGATCACGATATTAACGATAGTATAAATGATTTCAATATTATCGATGATTTCGATATTATCAATTATTTCGGTATTACATAATACTTTCGGTATTATCGATCATTTAGGTATTATCTAAAATGTGTGGTATTATCGATAATTTCTATATTATCTATAATTTCAATATTATCTATATATAGAAAATATCGAGTAACTGTTTGGAAAATATCGATATTAAATTTTTATGATATGGAAAAGCTCTAGCCTAGACACGCTCAAAATTATGTAACATCTAAGACGTTATCTGTCGCTTAACCTGTCCTGCATTAGGCAGCCGCATTAATAAGGAACCACTCAGAAAATCGCCTGATGTAGTAGTTTTGGAAAATTGTGAGAACCCGAAATCAGAATGACTAGAATAAAAACGAACTCGGTTAATCTTGAATGCAAGTCCAGTGCATTATCGATACGCCACCTTGCTTTTTTAAAAGAAGTTTACATGCGATATGAAATAAAAACTACTTCTATTAAATAATAATAAAATTGGCTATTAACTGAAAGGTTTGCAATCAAAATATCATACAATAATTTAGCGTCGACATATTTCACAGGAACAGCAGCAAATAATCGGTGAGAACAATGCTAGGGCTTGAATTTCTCTCTTCTACTGGAAATAAACACCTTAAAAATATTTTTATTGGATTTTCTGAAAATATTTTACACACAAAAATTAATTGAAGTAAACGTTAAATAGTTATACGTTCACGAAGCGCACATAAATGGTTGCCTTAAGAAGATTCTCAGAATTTCATCTTTCCTTTCCCAGACGGGTTTAATTAAACCGTGGTTATAAAAGCAAAGTTATGTCTGGAAGAACTAGGTCAGGGATTCACTTAAAACCGGAAAGGGAAGATACTAAATCGCGGACAAACCACAGCCACCGTACTGCATCTACCGAGGTTTGAGCTTTCGAGGTCCTGAAATGTACCTGTATTGTATATAAGGCTTTACAACGCGACAAAGCAATTAAAATGTATACTTATAATAATTGATTTGGCTATATTACATGTTCAACAATCCCGTCGAAACGATCCACGTGCAACAAAACTGGGTATGTACCCGAGACTGAATATCACATAACTGATTTAATTATTTTAAGATGAATAATATACTATATGGTTTTATAGCGCTTTGACTGCCTTATCTAACATATAAATACGCTACAATCAATGCAATATGAAACCAAAAATGATATTTATTTTACGTTTTCTAAAACAGCGTTACATGCTACCAGTTTACGTTTTGTTTCCGTACTGAAGGAAAAGGAAAGTAGTTAAATAACTACTGTGCTGAGGTGCTTTCTAATTTATTCATGTACGGTTTTCTGGATGCGTTTGGGAGCCAAATTGGAAAATTAAAGACAGCAATGGTGTAAAATAATTTAAACACTGTATGAAATAATTAAATAAACGCGAAGAGATATTGTGCATTTATTTAAGACGCTGCAGCCGTACCTTCAAATTCAGGTTAAGAAAAAACACTAAATGAATACGCCTAACCCTAAGAAAACATTGCTCCAACATAAATTTATGCACTTTGAAGAGAAAAACCATTCTATAGAAGAACAAGAAAGAGTAAATAAATAAATGTGAGTGTTTTTGTGATTAGGTTACGTTAAGTCTATAAACATTAATTCACCCGCAACTGCTTGTTCATGAAATTTGCAAATTCTTTTTAAGCTGGTAGCAACTACACGTGTATACTATCTGCATAAAAACGTAACGGAACAAAAATTTGAGTGTTTTAACATTCCTTGCCCGTAGGTAGTATCTCTATACCAACGCGTACACGCCCCCTTTGTCCATTGGCTGATTGCCGTATAGGGCCCGCTATAGTTCTCCCGTTAATAGATATTACTCATGTGAAAGCTAAGAAGAAATTGCACTCATTACCATGTGAATACCCCAGTTCTGGGATGGTGGGGGGGGGGTGCGAGTTCTTGCAAACGCTTGGGAATATTCAATGTAGCGGAAAGATAGCAGGAAATTTATTCACCTAACACTTCCTATTACAGCAAACACACTAAAGGAAACAAGAGATAAGGGCAATGGCACTCAACTGTATAGAACAATGTATTCTGTTCACCGCAAGGCCAGTTAATATTGAAATTTTTTACATTCCGAAAACGTATTATTATATTATTTTACCACGTATCATGCATAGTGTATTATTTCTATGATGCAGTAGAATTAAGATTGTCTTATTAACCATACACCGAAAGGCATATTATTCTGAAAATATCTGACAAGCTAATATAAAACGACAGATAGTTCTTCATAAATATAGGATTGCAACTTCTTCGCTACTACGCTGTTACAAACATGGTCCGCAAAATTACGGAAAATACCGGTTACAAGTTATTCAGATATCTGCGTTAAATTACGGTCTCTTTATTTGTTTCAATGACGTTCTCTCAGTAAATTTCACATAAATCTCTGTGAATTCATGGAACGTGTCCACAAACTTGCAAGTTTGTTTTTTTAATCAGTTCTTTATAAAAAGAGGTACTAAAAGGTTTTAATTTCGTTATGTATAAAAACGACAATAAAATTGTTTTCCAGTGACGGGTTTTGCACTCTGGAAGAATTTTTCGGCAGCCCAACACATTATCCACTCACCTACCACGCTTTTACAAGAAGTAATGTTGTAAATACGGGATTTATATAGAATGATACATGTACCTATTAGTTTATAGTAATAGTAGTGTGTATGCGATTTTGTTTTTTTTTTATTTCAGGTTTACAAACAGGGGTAAGAAAAGGAGTTTTATTTTCGTAATGTATTTCACTTTGTATAACAAAAGAAATTAAAATTGTTTTTAATATTTAGTCCTGTAGTGGAATTTAAACAAAAATCGAGAAATTAACAATCAATAACTCGGAAGACTCACCTACCACACATTTACACGAATTATTTTGTAAATATGGATTTAACATGAACGTGACGAACGCGCCTATCTTAGTTTCAAGTCTTGTGTTAGAGCGCTTGCTATATTTGCAGTTTCTACAACGAGATTACAAAAAAAAATAGTTTTTTTTTCATTATGTGCGTGTTTCACAGTGTATACAGATAGCAAGCGGAATTTGAACAAGAATCAACGAATTGGAACTCCATGAGAGGTTCGCCACTCACCTACTACTATTTTACGTGAAGTAGTATTGTGAATATGGGATTTTATACGCTTCAGGTATCATCTGCATTGTTCGTGTCTCAAAACCGAAGCCATAAGGATACGGAGAGCTTACGTAGTTCATATTTACGGAGATCATTTCCGTTATTCGTCATTTTAGAAGTGCCTTTCCGTAAATAAACTCTACGTCTCCGTAAATGTTTCCGTAAATCTACATAAATTTCTAACAGTGTACTACAAACAGTCACCAGCAACTATACACTCTGAAATCCAAATAAATAAACCTATACATTTAAGATCACCCCGAGCTGTGGTTTTGGAGGAATGTGATTGACACTGTTCTCTAAAGGTACAATTTCCTAATAAATCAATACACTGTAATGATTAAGAGTTCAAGAAAAATCTCTAGTTTTATTATTGCTTTAAAACAAGTTAATTGCCACACAAGTTCTCGAGACAACTCCCTCCCGTTCCTATACGTGGATTACGTATCGTTCGCGTCGGGGGGGGGGGGGATAATCTGCTTCGTACTTGCTGGGTGATTCTAGATATTCGTAGCACTCGCGGAACACTACTCAGGGTCCTTCACACACGCTGGATGACTGTACTTATCTGTCCTGTTGTGCTGGTAGTTGATCCTGCAGTTGAGATCTGGTGAACTGGAAACTGGCAGGCCGCTGCGTCCGATGTCGGCTGGCTCTGCCGGAATCGCGCCGCGTCTTCGGACTCTCGTAGGCTGCCCGTCGTTGGCGACCCGCTCCGCGCTCGTCGACGCCCGTCCGCTGACTGACTCGTTTCCTCGGACTGCTCTCGTTTTGTAGCCTCCCTCGCCATATTCAAACTGCCTCGTCTGCACGTGTTCCGGGGAGTAATAAACAAGTGTCTGGGGCTCGGGCTGCCCATCATGGACCTTCGGTTCTGGTATGGCCGTTTCATTGTCTCGTTCTGCACGTGCTTACTTGGCGGGTGGCCTTTGGATCAGTGCCCACACTGGTCCATCCCTTGTCCCCGGATATGCTGCTATTCTTCTCGTACACCCGCTAAAAGCTTTTCTTGGTTTTATTGCGGTGAAGCCCGGGGTCGTGGGACCTCGGCGTATCTTGGGGCGGCTGCCCAGTGTAGCTGTGTTCGTGCCCTGGTGGCTTCCGTTGCCTCCGGATGCCGCCTGCACGTGCAGAAAACTTGGGTGGCCCGTCTTTGCAGCTGTGAGGCGCGGGATCCTTTATTTGGACACGTTCTCCGCCCTTAATATTTATTGGTGTAGACCGTCGGCAGGCTTCGCTAGCGCATGTGTTCTGGCGGCAAAAAATGCCTGGACGCGGGGAGCGTCACATTAAAAGTTACAGGAAAATATTTGTTAAAGACGTTGTAAATATTCCGAACAGTCAAATTCATTATGAAGCCTTAATAATGGATTGTATAATCTCTATGAGCCAAATTGAACCAATGTAACTTGTAGCAACACAGAATACCGAGGCAATCGGAAGATGTGCATCAGCTAAAAAAAAACCCTCATAATAAAGGGAATAAAGGATCGAGACGTGTCATGTCAATATGGCAGTGTTGTTATCAGCGAAGTTCATTCATGGTTAAATGGGCCNAGCCAAATTGAACCAATGTAACTTGTAGCAACACAGAATACCGAGGCAATCGGAAGATGTGCATCAGCTAAAAAAAACCCTCATAATAAAGGGAATAAAGGATCGAGACGTGTCATGTCAATATGGCAGTGTTGTTATCAGCGAAGTTCATTCATGGTTAAATGGGCCATCTTTGAAGCACTGCTCGGTTATTAATATCCTTTGTGCATACTTCCACCCCTATTAAATACGAACAGAACCACGTATTAAACTGTTCTTGATAAAGCGACGCTGATAATTGTTACAAACACAAATGTTTATATACAGGCCGGTTGAAATGTGCTCATATCTTTTGTAAACAGTGCCGTGCGTGCCTGAAAAAAAAATGGTTTTTTAGTCCTTAGGATAGTGGAATCAGACGTCTGATTCTCCGAATCAGAACCACCGACTTCAATTTTCAGTGGCAAGAGAAGTCTAACATGGCGAAACGGGAACGGCAACGCCTTAAACTCCACCTAGTCTCTCGTTACGAAGAACTGTAGCGATCTGTGGTAAAGGTGCACAGATTGCGGCGGAATGTGACACGCTGTGCTGTTGTGTGCTCCTTATTTACCTCTGCAAATGCACCGTGTGTGAGGCGTACAACTCCAGGTAATGGAACCACTAGGTCTTCTGTTCCGACCATTAACTATACACATTATATATCTCCAAGACATATTTTTCTTGTAATAAAAGAATAATTAAAAAAAACCACATGGATTAGGTTAGGTCAGGTTAAGTTCGGTTATGTTAGGCCACGTAATAACTGACTACAATACCACAATGAAGTGAAGAGAATTGTTTCAATACTTTTAAAAGATGTCCTCAACAGAAATGCACTCTTGATTTTCGAGCACGACTCAAACGCCACAAGTATAGTAAGTGTTGTGTATACTCCAGGTGCACTGTACGCTTCATCACGTAGTCCTCGTGCTACAGCGAACCCAGAAACCCATCAAGAACTGCCATTTCAAACTGTCGCAGTCGAGATTTGTGGCAGATGCTGGCAGAAAATGACGTCCCTCGACATCCAGGTCACAGGGAAACGTGCAAGCGACGCAAGAATCGTTCACACGAAGTCCTAAGAAATCAACACGCCAGGGCTGCTAGTAAGAGTGGCCTCAGCAGCCCGGACTGTCTTGCAGAAACAGTTGACGTTTCCGTCCTTGGAAGCCACGTCAGTCCCGAGTGCCATCCGAAGAGGACTACGGACACAGATGAGTGGAGAGGTTCTGGCGGCTCTTAACATCTAGATCTTCAGAGCCGATGAGAGTGAAGCTAGGTGGGTACGGAGTAGCGCCTGGGTTTCAAGGGCAGGGGGAAACGGGAGAACCCCGAGGAAACCCACCGACCAGCGACATCGTCGGGGACGATTCCCACACGCGAAAATCCGGGAGCGACCCCGCCGGGAATCTAAACCCGGTTCGCCTAGGTAGGAGGCGAGTAGTCTGACCACCACGCCACCGCGGCTCCGCAGAAAAATGTGATCGTCGGATTGAGAACGGGGGAGATCGTGCTTGGTCGGTATACAGGCCAGCGACCTCCCCGAGTTGTACGAGAACATCATTTGCAGCGACGATGCCTATTTTAAACACTAATGCGCGAAACCCCGTGCTTAATTTTTGTACAACCAGTGTACATGTAACAAACATTTTGTTCTCGGAAACTATGCATTGCTATAGAATTGAAGGATTTTATAAAACGACAAAATAAAACTATGTAACTTAAACGTATAGAATTTTCCAATTTACAGAACGAGCATATTCTGCGGATGCTGAATAAACAAATGTAATTCAAATATGTCGGTATACAACGTAATAAAAAGTAAGCATACGATTCTTTGCAGTCTTAGAACTGCATACCTTTGGCACGATGCAAGTTCTTCTGTACTTGCGCGTAGGCTGTTCACAGTAAAGGCAGCACTTTTTAAATCAACCTTTGAAAAATGGCACTGCCCTTGCCTGCGCATATTTTAAAGGGCACACTGACTGACAAGCCCCCAGTAAAGTTGGTGCCTTAATGCTGAATTTAAAGTGTTAGGTAAAGATTTGTGAATACTGCAATTATTTATTTTGTTCTCCGTTTTTTGACGCATGTGAATGTAGGAATAAGCAAATTTGTAAAATATTTCGTAGTTTGATACATGACGGGTTCACGAACAAAGTGATCAGGTCCGTGGTCACGTAAATTTTACGTATGGTGTAAGAATACACAATAGGCATACAAGTATTCCTTAATCAGGGCTTTCAAAAGTGCTCAAAACAGCCTTTGCATGAACTTACTTCCTATTAATTGAATGATCTTGGAGCCATGTCCAAGAGGATTCTGGCTATCTAATCTGGACTATAAAAACTGAAGTAAATAATAAATTTTATCTGTTGAAACACGTCCTGAATCTTGCGTTATTGCTTTACGCAATCCACTTCTGCCATAAATAACCAATTTCTTAATGTACACCGTGCATTTTTCTTAACTGTAGACTATGTATAATTTGAAATAACTTCTAGAATATTTGCTCGGTAATACGATAAAGACGTTATTATATCTGCCAGGATATATCTACAATTAAGAAAATAGGCTAATTGTATAGGACAGTGTGTTTTAGTGGACTAAATCGTACTGTTCAAGGGCGATATGACGTGCGAATAAAATCTTCACCTCGCTGCAGAAAACGTGTAGAACAGTAAAGAAAATAAAATAATGTGAATTTTAGACAATCTGATTGTAAGTTGTAAATAATATGGCAGATATTCTTGTACTCACGATGAAGAAGGAAATCTATTTCTCTTCTCTTGTAGCGTCAGCCATGAGACAAAGTTGGAAAATTACCTGAAACAAAAGAAATTTACGTCAAATACCACCATTCATAAATTCATTAAAAAAATTAAGCACTTATATATTTACTGTATATCACAAATTCCAGAGGTTCTCATGAAAATATATCGTATCGACATGTACATAAGCATTTGTTTAAATAAAGAATAATACTTCTCACAATTTTACGAGTGCTTTATATTCTATATAAATACACTACTCTCTCTACCTATCTTTCTCTCGCTATAAACATGCGTGTATAAACACATAAACATACAAACACGTTATTTGGCCAAAATTCACCAGAACCACACTTTCGCTCTAGGCAAACTTCCCCAGTAGAACGCTACATAGGTGAAGGCACAAAATGCCTGTACTCCTAACACGTTTTTGCTATCATGAGTCAGTGGCAAGAAATTTGTGACATAATCGTACTATACATAAACTCGGTCATTGAAAAGGAAACATTTCTCAGCAGTCAAATATTATTCGGTTCATTGCTAACGACGTCACTGACGAGAGAAAAATTTACGTAGCTGTTCCTTGAATTCACGGAATTCTTTTATTGGAAAATAAACCCCAGAGTAATTTTGCAGAGAGTGAGCGAGTGGAGAGATTTAGACGGCTCGTAACATCGAAGTCTTGAGACCCGATGAGGATGAAGCGAGGTGAGTATGGAGCAGCGCTGGAATGCAAGGGCGGGGGGAACTGGAGATCTCCGAGAAAACCGCAGACCAGCAGCATCGTCCGGCACAATTCCCATGTGCGAAAATCCAAGGGCGACCCCGCCGGGAATCGAAACCGGTTCATCTTGGCGGGAAGCGAGTAGTCTGACCACTACACCACCACGGCCAATACTAAAGTGTTGGAAATTTTATTTGTACAGTGTAGTGCGTGAAAAATTCGTTAACCCGAGCCGTGCGTTTGTTTATCAAAGACGGCGTGGTCCGTGATGTATCGGCGGTTCCTCTCTAGCTGCAGGACGCATCAAGCGCATTCAAATACTTTCTCCGGTAATAAATAGCTACGCGAACGCATCACCTCTCGACACGAATCTGGCACGTGGCGGGCTCATCGACGAGATATTTTCAGAGCAGACGAGTTCCAGCCCGAGAAGAGATCGGCCGTGTTTTCTGATCCACGTATTTAGAGCACTGACTGCAGTGTCTGTTCCTGCCCACATCGAAGCCGAGAGAGTTCTTTGATGTTCGCCGGCACGCGCCTCACAGATGTTCGGTTCATAACTCCAAGCAGCCTGTGCTCACCAACCGCAGACGTAGGCTACAGTATGTCTGGTCACGCAGAGGTCTCAGAACAGCTTCGAGAACAGGCATTTGATCGCAATAGAAACACTCTACTTCCGGCAATTTTAAAAATAAAAACTGGTCATCGGGCGACATGAGAAACATTTTTCAGTTGAGAACGATGCTTGGAAAACGGTATTTGGCCACATTGTTTGTAATAAAATAAGAGAAAGGATTTTAATTTCATTATTCTCAGAAGGTTCACTTAATTGTGACGACCCAGTTAATACTTCGTTAGTCCACCTTTTGGCATTGAGGACATCGCGTACCCGTAGTAGAGAATCCGCCAGGTGCTAATACGTATCCGCGGTGATCCGATATCCTATGATATCCCTGATGACAGCTTGTAGCGAGACTGCCAAGACTCTACTAGAACGCATGATTCGAAGCAGTTCTGCCTCTTGGAGCTCGCTGCCCCATTTTCTAGCCACTCCCTACACACCTACACTACATTAGGATGGGCACACCCAACCCGGTTATTGATGCACCCGGTGCTCGGACGCCCAAAATTAGGTCCTTTCGGGAGGGCGATAAATCCTTACCAACTCCGTTACCCACATGCACTGTTTCAATAACACATTGCATCGTGTTTACGCCCAACACATTGCTTGCAGTATACATATGTGTTCATGTGATAAGTTCAGTCGAGCGAAAACTCGGTGAACGCTGAGTGCCACGTGACCACAGATCATAAAGATGTAATAAAATTAATTCAGTATTAAAAAAACACTTAAACGCTTTTTTACATAACCATTTTAAGTGACTGCTATTCCACACAGAAAAATAACAGTAAATTTGAAGATAAATTACATATTCTGACCATAATCTGGAAAGTTGTTTTTCCTCTATCACTAGCCTTTAAGCAACCTGTTCTGTAAATTTTACATACTTTTTTATGACGCCTTCGGCTTTTTTTTTTTTTTTTTTTTTTTTTTTTAATGTGTCACGGTTTATTCTTAACATGTCTCACTGTTTAACGCTGTCCTTACACCTTTTGTTTGGGCGTCCTATACTTCTAAGGATTGCTTTTTAAAATTTCTTTTGTCACCCATTATTGATACCTGTTTATCCCAGTGCTGTATACTAGTTTTTATTAATTTGTTAATACGCGTGTTTCATATATATACTTCTTCTTCTTCTTCCTGTAATTTTTTAAGAAGATTCATTTCACCTGTCTTAAGTGGTTAGTTCGTTTTGGTTGTAATAAGTTATGCAATGTCTCTGTTGAATATGCTTCGACGAGTCTTATTGTGCCTTTATACTGTATATCCTTGACTTTGTTTCTATTTTTAATTTTGTTTTCCTGATTTTAGTAATTTGTTTGAGCAACTAGCTATTCAGCTGGTTTTTTGTCTCCATTACAGTACTACGTAGATGGATTAATCAAGTAGGTCTACTTAAATGCCATCACATAATCTATAATTTTATTAACATCTGATAGCGTTTTGATACTGCCATAGATTTGTCTTCTCTGACGATATTTCCATATTGAGTTTTTCAGCATCATTGTTAAGCGTAAAAACCAGTCGTTGTGCGTCATCTTACCTTCCTGCAATCTGTATGGTATCGTTTGAACAGAACAGTATGTAAATATTATTATTTTTCCATTTTGCATAATTTCAAGGGTTTAATCTCTAATGACTTCAAGAATCAGACTGAATAGTAGCCAGCTTAACGGGTCCCCTTGTCTGGCTCCATTTTGTACTGGTATAGGATCTGTGATGCCCTCCCAATACTTACTCTGTTACAATGTCACTATACTTATATATGGCGTGGTATAGGATCTGTGAAGCCCTCCCACTACTTACTCTGTTACTACTGTCACTATACTTATCTATGGCGTGGTATAGGATCTGTGATGCCCTCCCAATACTTACTCTGTTACTACTGTCACTATACATATCTATGGCGTGGTATAGGATCTGTGAAGCCCTCCCAATACTTACTCTGTTACTACTGTCACTATACTTATCTATGGCGTGGTATAGGATCTGTGAAGCCCTCCCAATACTTACTCTGTTACTACTGTCACTATACTTATCTATAGCGTGGTATAGGATCTGTGAAGCCCTCCCACTTCTTACTCTGTTACTACTGTCACTATACATATCTTTGGCGTGGTATTCTTATACACTTTTATGGTACATTATGATTACGTCACTTGGTTTCATTCTGGCAGATTCTTTCTTGATATCTGAGAATGATAAAAAGTATATTTTGTTGAACACTTGTGTTTTATTGGTACATTCCTCTAGATTTCTGAATTTGCATGTCGCAATTTCCAACTAAAGGTATGCTTTATTTTGTTTGTCCTTGAGGTATTATTCTTATCCTGAATAGCTGCGTCTTAAAATAATTAAGTAAAATATAAACATCCCCCCTCCCCGCCCTGGAATAAATTATGTAGTTCATATGGAATGCATTTTTATAAGGTTTTTATGTTTATTATTATTATTTTTTGTAATTGTAATTACCTTTTTCCTGTTATTATTACTTCGTTCTCTTTTCGTGCTGATTGAGGCGTAATCCTTTTGAATTTCAGATAATGATTTTCTGGTGGAACTATTTAACAAAAAAGGCAGAATAAAATCTTATAGTTTCCAAATATGCACTCTCTCACTAGATACTGTTTATTTAACAATCATGGCCTGCAAGGTATGTTAGATATTTGAAGACATGAAATAGCTCGAGCACTTTCGAAAGGTTGAATTTTAGGTGGGAAAAACATCTGATAAATAATTTTTTTTTATGTTATATCTTTCTCAGCACTTGTTCTAGGTCCATGATACAGAGTAGATAAATGCGCAGAGACGAAACGGCGTGGAGGTTCTTTTGATGTGTGGCGACCTCCCGTGGCGCAGTCGGTTGGTGCGCCGCCGGTCTGCGGTACGGGAGGTTCTGGGTTCGAATCCTAGGTAAGGTATGGGTTACGTTAGGTCGTATGTCAGTTTGTAAGCCGTCCGCTGCTAAGCCTTCAGGCACAACACCGGCACCGGGGGACGTTAATAAGCCCTTTCCAATTCAATTCACTCACAAGACCTCAATGTTAAGAACCACCCAAGTGTCTCTCTCTCTCTCTCTCTCTCTCTCTCTCTCTCTCATAGCCCAGTCATATTAGGGGTTTCACCTCGGAATGAAAGATAATAAGCTGTAAATTGGTATAATCCTTTGTTTTGTCGTTCTTAATGTTGTCTCAAAAGTCACCAATGTTATCGTGTCTGCGTCTTAAGATATTGAAGGTCAAAGGTCATAAAAATCGGTTTTTCGCGAATATCTCGCTTTTTATTGCTTAAATAAGATTTGCACTTATTATAAAAGTTGTAGAATATAAAATTCTCTACAACTTCTGTTTGAACTTTTTTTTCATACGATCAACCGTTTCTGCGGTAGACCGCAAAGAGTGCGCCGCGCACAGTCATATATGGTCTAATGCAAGGTCAAGCGTGAGTTACGGTTATCAGTACGTTGGATAAAGTTAATTATTTACTAAAAAAGTAAAATTATTAAACAATGCCCATTATTTATGTACTAATTATAAATTATTTATATTTAATTAAAATAAGTGACTTAATTATTTAT
>NQII01000491.1:417263-471428 GCA_002778355.1 Clitarchus hookeri | reverse complement strand
TATATTCTACAACTTTTATAATAAGTGCAAATCTTATTTAAGCAATAAAAAGCGAGATATTCGCGAAAAACCGATTTTTATGACCTTTGACCTTCAATATCTTAAGACGCGGACACGATAACATTGGTGACTTTTGAGACAACATTAAGAACGACAAAACAAAGGATTATACCAATTTACAGCTTATTATCTTTCATTCCGAGGTTGACCCCTTTTTTTACCTAATATGACTGGGCTATCAACCCAATTCAATTCAATTCTATTGATGTGGTCGTACCCACTCTCTGATTGACTGGGCGAGGTTCTCGAATGTACCTTGTGTTTGGTTGGCTACCGCGTGCTGTGGAATATTTTCTATTGGCTGGCGTGTCGGCTGATGAATAAGTTACTAGGCACTGGGTGGCCGTACGGCGTTCCGACACTGACAGTCATTTACGCCATTTTCCCGGCGTGTGGGGCTGGAGTTCGCGGTATTAGAGGCTGTTTCATATCTGTATAAAGTAATCTACGTCTTTACCTAAATCCACGGGTTTTAGTTTAAGTATAAACCTATGATTGTATTTAAATATGATATGAAATGTACGTATGTAAACTGCAAATCTTATTTTGTTCGGGAGGCATTATAATATCCTACGAAACTGCCTTCCTGCGAGTTAAAATTTGAATGAAAAACTAGAGGCCATCAATATAGAGAATTTTGCAAAAAAAAAAAAAAAAAAAAAAAAAAAAATTTTTTTTTTNTTATATTTAATTACCTATATACTGTAAATAATTTAACTATTTATTTTTTTATAATTATTCATTGTTACTATAATGACATCTGCTATCAGATTTTAAAATAATTTAATTTAATGGATAACAACGAGTTGCCATCTTTAAAGTCACGAGAAGAATAAAATTCAAAATAAGTTAATAAACATATATAGTTGCGTTCATTATTAATAAAAGTCACATCTGGTGGTCACAACTTTAAGATAAATAAAAAGGGCAGCAAGGAGCGGTTTAGTAAAATTGTTTTAGACAACCAAAATGCATAAGTAATAATAATTTTTGTAATAATGATTTTAATGCGCCAAAAATACCTACGTACTTTATAATAGTAAGCTATCTTACTTTGTGGCTGACCGCTTACATGTTGAACTCATTCGAAAATCTGAAAATAAACACCGTTTCTAATTTTCTTCTTAAACACAATTCTCATCAACATGCGGGGTGCTTAATTTTTTTATTTTGCTCGCAGAAAATTGTACCAAAAATTTAAAAGCTTTCTAAATAAAACCCGGAGAAAGAATTGCCACTATCCATTTTGTTAAGTAAGAAAACAGAAAATTTACATCAAATAAATATACAAATTTGTATTATTAAAAANTCAAACACAATTCTAATCGACATGCGGGGTGCTTAATTTTTTTTATTTTGCTCGCAGAAAATTGTTCCAAAAATTTAAAAGCTTTCTAAATTTAACCCGGAGAGAGAAATGCCACTATCCATTTTGTTAAGTAAGAAAACAGAAAATTTACATCAAATAAATATACAAATTTGTATTATTAAAAAAAAAAATTCAGCAAAAGAAATAAACGTTTCAATACAAGCAAGGGAAAAATGTAAATTAAATTAATAATCTGAACTTGGGTAGACGGCTTACGAATCTTAAACTTTAAGAAAAAAAAGATAAAGAATAAATATTTGTTAACTCCCTACGAGTCCGCATAAAACAATGTATATTTGGTTATATAAGACAACGCCTGCCACCTCAAAGGTATATGAACACCGTTATAGGCTACTCATGGTAAAGTGAGCACTTTTGAAAGCCCTCTGATTTGGAATCATAGTCAATAAATATATTTTATTTTAGTCTTAGACGTAAACTTCGGAGTGCGATGGAATGTACATGCTGTGTTTATTACTTACACGACGATATTTATTTAAAAAGACTGTTGAAGTATAAAAATGGCTGAAAAGAAAAGGTAACTATGGTCTCAAAAGTGCTCACTTTACCGTGAACGGCCTATGAAAAGAAGAAAGAGGAAGATAATACTATCAGGAACAGAAGTAATCTTTGATCGAAAAAGTATCGCCACAGCGCGAAATACACTAGTCAATCGAGATATAAGCATCAGGCCTGTTATGGAAAATTTTTACATTTCTCCGTACCATTGTTCCAGTTGTTTGTATACAAATCTTTCACTCTGTAAGCTGCTGATATGTGATTATAGGCTTTTCACGGTAAATTTAGCACTTTTGAAAGCCCTGCTTCTGATCTACTTGTATGCACGCGGTGTATTCTTTCACAGTATATAAAAATTAACAATGTCGTGGAATCAATCACTTTATTTATGCATCGGTCAAATGAAACTGTGAAACTGTAGGGAAAGTATATGTTTTACAAATTCCCTCATTCTTACACTTAAATGCATTTGAAAGAGAGAGAAAAAAAAATTTAATATTCACAAATGTTCACCTAACTCTTTTCGTTCAACGTTAAAGTATGGAACTATTTTCCCTCCGCGATAACCAACTTTCCTGTTCGCATGTCGGTCAGTGTGTCTGTTAAAGTATAATATGCAGGTGGGGGCAGTGACATTTTTTGAAAGTCGATTTCGAAAGTGTTCAATTAACCGTGAACAGAATATATGTTGACGCGAAGAGGTTTAAGGTATTTGTGACGTAAGTGGTTTCCGCGGGTTGCCACGGGAAGCGCTGAGGCGCAAACGACATGTAGGAGACGGGCGACACAACCTGTACGTGACCAGTTTAGCGCTGCGGGAACAGAGAGAGGTAGTTAGTGGGAAGCCTCCGTACTGGATGAGACTACGGAGAGCCGTGATCCTATATCAGGACGATGATACGGCAGAGTTAATAATACCTTACTTAACTTACGACACTTCCCCGTTTAAATTAACAAACCTGCACGGCAGTAATAAACCCCAAATAAATACAAATAAAGGTATAATAAAATAAACTAACACTAGTTTTAATAATTTATAAAAAAAAAAAGGTCTTGTAAATTAAAAATGAATATCATTTCTTAAAACTTCAAAGGAAGGAGCAAATCTATCAACAATTCCCAAAACTATTATTTTTACTTTAAACTATCCTTTGTATTAAAATAATATTTATTATAAACACCCAATATCTATAGGAACAATTATTATTATACAAACAATCGTCTAAGAATATCATATTAATATTACTATCGATAATTTCCAGTCGTAGTAGGAACATGGTAACATTTTATATTGTAGCTACGCTAAACAAAAATAGCAGAAATTTATATTTACTGGTCATGTACAAAACGGTGCATTGAAAAATATTAAAGCTGAAGGAATTTAAACTATATATTTTTTTAACAATCAGTCTAATACAATAATATTTTAGTGGCAATGCCATCCAAAATGCCCGACGAACGAAGCTATTACTAAGCGAATTTAGTGCACGCAGTACGTACGCCTTATTCAGCATAACAAGATTGAGTTAAATCAGGTCAATGATACCAGAAACGTGGCATCCAACATTTCAAGAATTACACCGTCGCTTTCAAAATAAGACGTTAATTTACAGAAACGTTGGTTAAAATGTTACTGAGATATGTTTAAGTGTAATTTTCATTTGACATATTTCACCAGTAGTAGGAAAAGGGGGTTTCGTGGTTCCTGGCTGGGACAAATAAAAAAGGTTCTCCCAGACTGCGTATATGTACCGTCACCCTCACACACGCTGGCCGTACTAGGTCAACGTGGCACACTCATATGATGTCTGCAGTACGAGGTAGGGATGGGACTGTGACAGAATGCAATAGCGTGGGATCACACGGAGTGAAACCTGGCGATGTCTCTCAAAATTAGCTTACACTTCACGTAGCATGCTACAGGACATATACAATCTATTTTCGGTTTCTTCGCGCTTTTTTTTAATCAAAACTTCGAAAAAAAAATCTTGAGGAGGACCCCGCGATAGGTGTTTGCAAGCAGATCACACATGTACTTCCAAATGATCCAGAAGATTATAGAGTAATACAATATAAAGTAATTTAACAGAAGTACTGGGGGAACTTCTAGTAAGAACAAAAAAAAATTTTTACAGGTGACAGGATAAGGCTGTCTCTAAATTACTGTAGAGAAATAGGGATGCCTTCTCATGTGGACCAAATAACTTTGGAATGACTAATGTGACCTGCAATCACATTGATACAGGAGATGCCAGGTCCATAAAGCAGCCACCAAGACGACTGCCAAAATCTTCGCAAGATGCAAATGAGGGAATTCTGAAGGAAATGAAGGAGTTAGTTGAAATAGAACCATCAGTTAGTCCATGGTTGTCTCTTATTGTACTTGTTAAGAAAAAAGATGGCTTGCGAAGTTTTGTGTAGATAATCATCAGCTTAATAATATGACAAAGAAAGACTCTTATCCGCTTCCAAGGATAGATGACACATTATACACCTTAGCAGGTTCAAAAGTTGTTTTCTACTTTGGACATAAAGAGTGGGTACTGGCAGTGTGAAAAGGCTCCAGAGGACCAAGAGAAGACTGCATTTTGTGTACAAGTGAAAGGAACCTCGAAGTTCAAAGTTATGCATTTTGGGGTATGAAATGCCTCTGACACCTTCGAACACCTGATGAAAAAAATTCTGCCTTTAGATAAGTGTCTGGTTTGCCTAGATGACATTGTTGTGACAGGAAGGACATATAAAGAGCACCTATAACATTTAGAATCTGTATTCCAAAAAGTGACCGCACCTAATTTGAAACTAGTTCCTAAGAAGTGCCACCTGTTCCAAAAGAAAATAAATTTCTTTGGATATGTAGTGTTAGCCTGTGGAATCGAAACAGAACCTGAGAAGACCAAAGCAATAAGAAATTGACCGACATCAAAAGACAAAACTGAAGTGGGGAGTTTTCTGGGATTATGTGCCTATTACCATCGATTTGTACCTGGGTTCGCCACGATTTCACGGTCACAATTGAGCTGATTGAAGCGAAAAGGAGATTTCATTGGACCACTGAGTGTGAAAATGCTTTAAGTAAACTAAAGAAAACCCTGGTATCTCCAACAGTTCTGGGTTTACCAAAATGTGAGGGTGTATTTATTTTGGACACTAATGCAAGTGATGTAGGCATTACAGTTGTCTTATCTTAGGTTCAATATGGGAAGGAAAGACCACTAGAATACTTCAGCAAAGTATTGCATATACCTGAGAGAAATTACTGCGTTACACACAGGGAGATTCTGGCCATCTAAAAGGCAATTTCACACTTCCACACCTACCTTTATTGTAGACATTTTATTCTAAGAACTGGCCATGCTTCATTATACTGGCTACTAAATTTCAAGAACCCCGAAGGTCAAATTGCCCATTGGATAAAGCATCTTAAATAATACGACTTAAAAAAAAAGCACATATATGGACGCTTTCACAGCAATGCAGATGCACTCTCTAGGAGGCCATGTGAGCCATTTTGTCGTCATTGCGAACACCAGGAAGAAAAGAGTGGCGAATCGCTGAAGGTATGGGAGGACAAGAATTCGAGGTTCTTTATCTTGTGATGGGTCACCTACCTAAGAGTGATAAGGGTATTAGGGAATATCAGCTATATGATCTCACTTTGCAGCCATTATTAATGTTGAAAGAAGCTGGCTGCCAGCCAAAATGGGAAAAGTAGCCTGAGCACAGAAGTCGAAGTCTACTGGGCGCAGTGGAATTCTCTCATACTGAAGAATGGCGTACTTTACAGAATCTGGGAAAGTAATGATGGATAACACACATGTACAGTTGGTCCTTCCAGAATGCAGGGTTCCCAAAGTCTTAAAGGAACTGCATAATGAGGCAGCCAGTGGGCTTTTTGGTGTTAATAAGACGCTTGACAGAGTTAGACTGAGATTGTACTGACTTCATTGTCGGGAGGATGTTGAGAAGTGGTGCCGCATGTGTGACACCTGTACTGCGAGGAAGGGCCCAAGGACCAGAGGACAAGGTCACCTCCAGAAATACAATGTTGGAACCCCATTCGAAGGGATGGCAGTATATATTCTGGGCTCCTTGCCTGTCACAGAGAGAGAGAGAGAGAGAGAGAGAGAGAGAGAGAGAGAGGTAATCGGTATCTACAGATTGCCCAAGATTACTTTACTAAATGGCCTGAGGTCATTCCCTGCCAAACCTAGAATTACATACTGTGGCCGATTCACTTATAGAGAATATCTTCTCTAGGTTTGGGTGCCACTAGAACTCCATTCTGATCAGGGAAGGAACTTTGAGGCTGCGGTGTTCCAGGATGTAGCAAAGATTCTGGGGGTGAAAAAGACTAGGACTGCAGCCTTACACCCTCAGTGGGATGGAATGGTCGAGAGGCTTAACCGCACTCTCGAGCAGTAGGTACCTGTCGATCTTTGTGGCAGATAACCAAAAGGATTGGGATTAAAATGTGCCATTGTTTCTCCTTGCTTACCGCTCGGCAGTTAACGAGTCCACAAGGGTTACAGCATCAAGGATGCTGTTTGGAAGAGAGCTATGCCTTCCTATTGGCCCGCTGTTTGGCCAACTGACAGAAGTGGAGGAAGCTGCAGCACCTGATTGTGCCAGCGAATTACATAACAGACTTGTTGGAATTCATAATTTTGCTCGACAACACCTGAGAATAACTAGTGACAGGATGAAGACGCGGTATGATAGGATAATGTCAGTCGAGGTATTTCAAGAAGGGCAACTGGTGTGGCTGTACAGCCCCCAGAGGCGAAAATGGTACTGCCCGAAGCTAGAGAAATGTTGGGAAGGCCTCTACAGGATTCTGAAGATCAATGATGTGATATTGCGGATTTGTCGTCAAGGCGCTCGGACGAAGCCGAAAGTTGTCCACATCGACCGACTGGCACTCTACGAATATCCGGATGTTACAGAGTCTGTTAGGGACGAACAAACTTGAGGAGGGGGCAGTATTACGCGCTCACTGCTTTGTTCCACGCGAGCGAGTGGAAGTGAAGTACAGGGTAGTTATATGATAGCGGCGGCGGAAAGTCAAAGGAATGTTTACAAAACGTACTTGCTATGTCTACCAGGGCGTGTGCCACTCCCGACCTTGGGTATCGAGTGTCTTTGAGACATCTGAAGAATGCTCTGGATCACTGACCTCGTGTTTCTCAGCTAGACTCGGGGTGCAGCGAATAGCCAGCTGCTATGAAAGGCGTGTTGGGGCTCCGAGTCAGCAGTTGTTGAATGGATGAATTTCAGCGATAGACGACTAACGAGAAGAGAAGCGCGTAGCGAGAAAAGTGATCAGCGGAAGGAAAATCTGCGACTGCGAACATCAGAACAGAGAAGAGTACGACTGCAGGCTGGACTATTGGACTGGATGCGTGAGTGAAATACATTACAAATGATGGCAACAGATAGACTGAACGTCTGTTAACGATGAGTATGGGATTAATTGGCAATAACCAAACAGAGACATTGAGAAGGACGTTAATTAGAGTTAAAATATACATTAAATATTGTGCTGGCTAAGAAATGAAAAGAGTAGTAATGGAGATAGATAAATTAATGCTTTAAATAATAGTTTTGTGAATAAATTAAAAACCATAATTAGTTCCTTAATTTTTATTAAGACCTCCATCCCTCACGAACTCGGATACGCCCCCCAGGAATTCATGTAACAGTATTTAATAATGCTATTTATATGTAAAGGTCTCACCACTAATTTAAGTATGTCAAGCACTAAGAGTTTAATGTCAACGATAATATTTTTTTTTCTTCACAGATTTAGATATATTATTAAGAAAATTGCATTGATTACTCAACGAGATTGTTTTCATAATAAACTTTTCCAGAAGGTGCATAGCAGATGAAAATTTAAATTTTGAGATTCATCCGTAAAAAGTAAGCAACAGGTACCATTGAATTTCTACACTCATTATTTTTACTGGGACTAGTTAAGAAATTTCCGGCTGTATATAAAAATTCCAAACACTGACGTTAACAAAATGTGTACCATAGCAATTACATATGTGCCGTGAACTTGTAAATAATATTTAACACCAATAGTTTTCATCGACATTTATAAACTGTCAATATTTTATGTTATTCAACTGGTCGGACGATTAATGTTACTAAACTAAGTTAAATTATATTTACAAACGACATTGCTTACTGGACAATCGATTTAGGATTCTTAAGGAACAAAAATATTACTTGGGCGAACTCGACGACATAAGTCACCAATCTATAAAAATTATTATTTTCTATATAAACAGCCACGTAACTATCGGAACACGCGCTCGCTTCGGATCGGTTATGAAATACTGTATTTGTGTACTCGCTTGCGTACATGGAATATGTTCATTTAAGCGTCAACGAGCAAGTTACGTTATTTCCAAGTCAGGGTGAGAAATTATTCACCTGAAGTAAGAAACATTCAACAAACCTTCGCAACGAAAGCCGTGTCATTTCCAATCGTTTTCGCATTCCGCGCTGCAAAACATTCGCTTGTAATCTGACGCGAGACGTAATTGCGAAAACCCAAGACACATAGTTCCAGCTGCGAGAGTTTTTTTTTTTTGCGCAAGAGAGCGCGAGGAAACAGGAAAAAAGAGGGGGAAACAAAAAAAACGCAAGTAGCAAGAGCAGAGCTGGCGTGGAAGATTCCCTCCAGGAATACACTTGTTCGAATTCTAGGTGGAAACTGTTTTACAAAGAGCAGTAATGTTTGCTTCGCGGGCGGCGGTGCAGCGCGCGGCTTGAATTATTTATGTTAACAATGTACGGTCGCCGTGGGACAAAGGATGCCGCGTCACTGCCACGAGAGTTATGGCGCCGGAAAAGTGGAAGAAACAAAAAAAAAACAGGCCCGGAATATCGTCGTAGTCTCTTCGTGTGCCGCGAGGCAGTTCTACTCACTGTCGGGGGCCGATCGGGTGGCCCCGAGTTAACCGTTGCCTGCACTAATGCAGATGCTAGAAAACTAGTGCGATGTTACTCCGTGCTTTAGAGAGTACGTGGCCCCCGAGATCCGTCAGTTTTGCCTACACGGGTACTGTATTTAAGATTTTCTGCACGATAGCGCCAAACGAGAAACTAAAGCTTTTACGCCACACATCAACCAGTCGACCTGTTTCCACCCGATTCTTAACACGAGTAATTCTACCGTAAGCCATGCGAACTTAACGAGATTTAAATGATTCGCGCTCGTGTTTTCGAAATTATGCTCCTGTAGGGATTTGAAGTTGCTAAACCCAGTGTTCGGAAACTTTTGACTGATTACTTCTGAAGTTGATGCTCCGGATCCTACATCTGTAAAGTATAGTCGGCTGCACGCCAGCTGCCGGTGCGAGGCGTTCTGTGTTCGAGTGCGAGGTAAGTCACGTGCGTATTTGTAATTGTCTCACCAGCATTGCGTTTGTTTACGGTCGCAACTCTTAACGATATCGCTATCGACACACAAGACGTCACAACACCCGTGTCTAACTTGTTGAAAACTTCCTCGTAATTATTTGCATCCGTGTAGAGGAAAGTAAGTAGGCTCATTAGTTCTATCGATAACTTTTTTGTTTTAAGGTGGTGGCGTTAGCTCAACTCGGATCGATGGGGACTTCTGGTATTTTCTTCAGGAGGCCATTACCAATGTGCCCACCAAACAAGAGCTTTTCCGTAATTGCTTTTTTATTACTGCATACTTTCTGCTAAAATGACTGAACTAAAAAGCTAGGACGGTAAACTCCCCATTAGAGTCTATTCGTGGTTTCTTCACACTTTATGAATCAAACCTACGAAAAATCACCCCATGTATGACGTGTTTAGTTATTTCCTAAATATGCAATGTATCATAAGCGTTTTATACGTCTGTTAACATAAAATTATTTTATTTTTGGTTAAATTGAACGTTTACTTGTAATTTATATATAAATTGCAATATTTCATTTATAATAAATATGAATAAAAACAGTGAGAAAACATGTGTGTTGGTAGCGCCTAGTAATAAATAGTTCTTATGCAAAATATCATTACAACGGAGTGCGCACGAATTCGGCGCGTTGTCCTTTGGTGCAATTTTCTAGACTTAGTTAAGATGCGGAGGAATATCCTGGAAGTTAAACTTTAGCAGGGCTTCAGAAAAATGTGAAGTAACCGTGAATGGAATATACCTGCCTGCGCAAGTGCATGTACAACTTTCGATATGAGGTTAAGCAACTTCTACAGCCGCCAACCCACACGGAAGCAGCAACATGACAATGCGAATTATAATTCATTCACTGTTACTTCCAACGTTTCTCAATCCATGCCAAAGTTCTACTTCCAGGGTATTCCTCCGTCTCACGCAAAATAATGCTTAACTAAATATACTAAATTACACCAAAGGGTCAACGCACCGCATTCGTACGCGCTCAGTGTAATACTATTTTGCATAAGAACTATTTCTTACCGGGCATTACCAACTGGTATATTCTTTCCCTGCTTTAATTCATATTAATTATAAATAAAATATTATAGTTTATAGATAAAATATAAGTACAAGTTCAATTTAAACAAAAAAGATATACTTGTATGTTAACACAAGTATACGCCTGTGAAACACGAGATATTCAGTAAACAAGCAAGTACGTCATACATGGGGTGATTTTCCAAAGATTTGATTGAAGGAGTATGAAGATTAATTGATTGAATAGGGCTTATTAACGTCCCCTGGAATTATACCTGAGGCCTATCAGCGGACGACTCATAAACTAAAACATGATCTAACTTAAAGCCAACACCCATGCCTCACCAAGGATTCGAACCCAGAACCTTCCGCACCCCGGACTGGCGGCGCACCAACTGACTGCGCCACGGGAGGTCGGCTAAGCATGAACAAACCGCGAATAGAATATGGCCAACATTGTGCTACAACTTATGGTCACTGGGACAACTCACGCCTGCAGCCGGGCGCTTTATCTCATCCTGAAGGAGGAAGTGCAGTGGGAGAGTCGACGAGGGAGAAGCGAGGTGAGTATGGAGCAGCACCGGAATGCAAGGGCGGGGGACACGGGAGATCCCCGAGAAAATCCGCCGACCAGCGGCATCGTCCGGCGCGGTTCTCACGTGTAAAAATCCGGGAGCAACCCCGCCGTGAATCGAACCTGGTTCGCCTAGGTAGGAAGAAGGGAAGCAGAGAAGATAGAAGCGAGAGAACGGCGTGACCTTGTGTATAGTCGGTTCATGACTAGAAGAGACTTTCTTGAAGCCCTGCTAAAGATCTACTTTCAAGCCCATTTCGTATCCTTCTGCCAAAGGGTAAACAAACATTGCCATGTGGCAGTCACATGGCAATGTTTACATTCCACTGTGTGTGTGTACATGTGTTCGTACATGCACATACCCATCATAAAAGTAATGTATATATTATTAATGGATATTCCACAAGCGTAAAGTTTTTAATCTTGAGAATTTCACACAAAAGAATATGTGATGCAAGCGAAAAACATTTCATTATATAAACCCAAAATGTGAGTATTAAAAATTAGATGTTTCGTGTGCGTGCCTGTGTCTCTCTCTCTCTCTCTCTCTCTCTCTCTCTCTCTNATACTTGTTTAACCTAATATTTTATTTATCGGTTTTTTTATACTAATATCAGTTCTTTATTATTTGATTTTTCATAACGTATGACTTTAATTTGTGCTAACCTTCTCGTACAGATTCCTTTTGCTTTTGAAATCTGTATAAGAGATTACTCATAGTGCGTTCTAACGTGTTTAATATTTTTCAAATTTATTTCAGGTTTGCTTAAAATTTTATTTACTGTATTTTACGTTGTATGTTGCGGTAGTTTTTTTGTGCAGTTATGAGTTCTAGCAAGGTGAATAAAAGAGAAGTCACCAACGCCAACAGGACATCATCAACCTCACCGAAACGTTGTATTCAGTAATTAGGCGAGGGGAAATGAAACCCTGCAATGTCGCGGAAAGAGTGGCAGAAATGTTGAAACTCTCCAGATCTACAGTGCTAAGGTATGTTAAAATATCTGTAGTATTAACCATTGCGTTTGAAAGTTGTGTGTGTTAAAATCAATTACATTGGCCCACGAAATGTGTTTACAAGAACATAAAGAAAATTTGTTAATAACTTGATAACGTCGTCGAACGTTGTCTATGTGTATTTTTAACGTTTTATTTTGGTAATTATTTAGTTTATAGGGTTTCCTGTAAAAATAACAATAATTTCACGGAAAATGGTATATTTCCACTCCACTAATGATGCAGAACACGAATATACGAGGGGCATTAACGTCCGACTAATTTCGTAATATGTGCCCACCTAACCTAACAGAACCTAACCCCATGATGGTTGAATCACTATTTTACATTTTTTAACTAACCTAGGATTGTAGGGTTATATAGTAACCAATACCTGCCACCTATTAAACTAACCTAAACTAACACACGGCAGAGCATATCACATTGTCACACATCATTTGTAAACAAACCCTTGTAATGTTTTGGTATCAGTAACTGTAGTTGACCCAGTAACTGAATTATGGTCCTTTTTAAATTATGCGAATTAGGTTGACTATGTAGCACTGAAAGTGGAAAATATGACACTGATAATTTACAATAACTAAAAGACAATGGCTGTAGAACAGTGGTGTTGGGGAAATGCATTAATACACAATTGTTTTCTTAAAAGATTATGGCTGCGATTTCATCGATTACGATGTCCTCTCATGTTTAGTGAAGTGATACAGATATGTTTAATAGTAGGGGAAGTTCCAGTTATATCGACTGTAATCTATTTAGTGACGTATAACAATGGCAATTAATGCCGCAATGTAACTTATAAATACAAAACAAGCTCCTTCTTCAGAATCTTAAAATGCACCATCTCTCCATAACCTATATAAAATTAATTGACTATAACAAACTCACTATAGAGGCAATTTTCCTTACCATTGTCAGTTGTCTTTATAATAAATTTCCACTGTATATATTGGGTTGTTTATGAAGAATCCCTCGCAGGGGTACACAAATTCCAACACAAAGTAGTTTTTATTTTTAATTACACATTGTAATACCACCTTTTGGTTAGGTGATTCATACACTCACATTTGAGTCTATATAACCCTACAATCCTAGGTTAGTGTAAAACCCAACAATCCTAGGTTAGTTTAAAAATGTAAAATAGTGATTCACCCATCGTGGGGATAGGTTCTGTTAGGTTAGGTGGGCACATGTTACGAAATTAGTCGGACGTTAATGCCCGTCGTATATTCGTGTTCTGCATCATTAGTGGAGTGGAAATATACCATTTTCCGTGAAATTATTGTTATTTTTTTTACAGAAAAGCCCCCTAAACTTAATAATTACCCAAATAAAACGTTAAAAAGACACGTAGACAACGTTCGACGATGTTATCAAGTTATTAACAAATTTTCTTTATGTTCTTGTAAACACATTTCGTAGGCCAACATAATTGACCTTAGCACACACAACTTGCAAACGCAATGGTTAATACTACATATATTTTAACATACCTTAGAACTGTGGATCTGAAGCGTTTCAACATTTCTGCCGCTCTTTCCGCGACGTTGCAGGGTTTCATTTCCCCTCGCCTAATTAGGGAATACAACGATTCGGTGAGGTTAATGATGTCCTGTTGGCGTTGGTGACTTATCTTTTATTCACCTTGCTAGAACTCATGACTGCACACAAAAACTACCGCAACATATAACGTAAAATACAATAAATAAAATTTTAAGCAAACCTGAAATAAATTTAAAAAATATTAAACACGTGAGAACGCACTACGAGTAATCTCTTATACAGGTATCAGAAACGAAAGAAATCGGCACAACGAGAAATAATAAAGAGAGGATATTAGTAAAAAAAAAAATAAACCAGTAAATGAATTATTATTGGTTAAACAAGATAATCGCACCATTTCTCTGGCACGTGTGTCGACCACATCTCGCCAACAACACACGGAACGAAGGTTTGTAAACAAATGGCCGCTCTACTTTCACCTTGAGCGTGATCTTGTGAGTATGCAAGAAACATTGAAATCAAAGTACGTTAGCATCACGTCATTAATAATTGGCATAATAAGATACAAGTCTTTTCGAAACCCATTTGTAAGCGATAAATTAACAATTACGTTAAAACTTTGGAACTATTTCCTCTCTTTGTGCTGGCTACCTAACGGCATAACTGTATCCGCGCTCGCAGCTGTTTGTAATGTTATATGCATGTCGCTAACGGCTAGGGTGTTTTTTCAAAGGTTGATTTTCAAAAGTTTCTTCCAGTCGTGAACCGACTATAGTTTACATATTTTCCAGGTGCACACTTGGCTCGGTCGAGAAGTAGTTTACAGGCAGGAATTCTATAGATGGAGGAGTAAAAAAATTATTTACTTTTTCGGTAATCGTCGACGTAAAACTCATTAATTGGGGTACTTTATTACCGAGCGAGACGGCGCAGTGTTTAACAAATTGACTCGCGTTCTGGAGGACCCGAGTTCGATTTCCGGTCTGGAATACCCTATTTCAATTTTTCACGGTTTCCCGAAATGCTCTTGTTTCTCTGAGCGACTTACGCCGTCTGTAAGGGCCTCGCTGTCGACAAGACGTTAAGTCCTACACACCTTCCAACCAGCGTTAATTCATTTTATTAATTTTCACATATGAATTTGTTCCATGACTTCAAAAATAAACAACCCCTACAAAAGTTTGGTAAATAGCCCAAAGTTCTACTGTAAACAGTTTTTAGCAATGCTTCCCGACTTCTTTGAAAACAATTTACAGCGAATGGCGCTACCCTTGCTACAACCCTCCCCCCCCCCTTTTTTCGTGTTTATTTATACCTCTTTATAAATTACTTTTTAGATTTAATATTAAAATTCAAACATTATTATTATTATTGCATACGTGATTTCTTTAAAGAATTCCTGAAATAGGAATTGATTATTTTAAGTCTGTATTTTTTCATTATATGGATTTAAAAATATCTGTTAATATATGCCCTATTCTCTGACAGCACTCGTTTTCATATATTTGATTCGTAAAGTAAAGTTTGTTGAATTAAAAAAAAATCAAAATAGAAAGCACAGAACCCCATTGAAGAGGGGTCCGCTTACCTAGCATTGGAATTGCGCTCCGGGGTGTTAAACACGTTTTCCTACGAAACTATTTCAAGTACGTCTAATATTCTGATGTACGTAAAGAACAGACTTCAGACGAGGCCTGTCAATTGCTTCCAAGACATTAGGAACGCCATTTCAGACTACTCCAGCATAGCTAAAAACGTATTTATCAGAGCGCTATATCTCAAAATACTCAAGAGCCCTGTATTCAACCTTGAACTTTCCACCAATAAACGATAGAGTCGTCGCTTAAGAGTACACGCAGCACGACGAGAACACTGCACGACATTTCAGAGCCCTGCGCGTAGCGACGATGGCGCGCTCGATGCGTGTAGCAATGCCGCCCTTATCGCTCGCACACTTCTGGGCCGCAAACTTGAAAATAGCTCCAGGTAGGCGAATGCCTTAAGACCCCCGCCTACCTGAAGTTTTCTTCCCGCTTTTAAGGCCGACAAGAGCGGAAGCGATAAGGGCGACACTGCCGCACGCATCAAGTGCGCCATCACCGCTACGCGCAGACCTGTGAGAATTTAAGCGGTGATCCTATTACTAGCTCAGCACACTGGCGCACGTTTTATTAGTTTTCTGGGAAAACGTGTATTTCAAACACACTGTAACGTGATTACAGCGCCAGGTATAGTTCATTTCATATAAGAAGGCCACTTTCTGACAGTCAGTGAGTGGCAACTTAATATATTGAAAACAANTCTTCACAATCCCGCACATGGAGGAGAAGCTTATAACATTTTCAGAATCACCAGGGGAGAGATTTAGTAATCAATTAATTGATACATTTAGAACAAAGGTTTTTTTTTCTAGGAAAATCAATAAAAATCCGATGTAGTGAGACGCATTTACTGAAGTTTTTACAAANTTTTTCTAGGAAAATCAATAAAAATCCGATGTAGTGAGACGCATTTACTGAAGTTTTTACAAATATTTTGTATTTTTTTGGTTACATGTTTTTGTGAGGGGAGATCAATACGTCCCGAAGTGGCAGGCCAAATTTATTAAATTTTTATTAAATAATCATTTTTATTTAATGGAATTATGCGTCACGCCGCTCGGTTATTCTTGCAACCGCCTAGTAGCCAGATATGGTTCATTTCATATAAGAAGGCTACATTCTGACAGTCAGTGAGTGGCAAATTGATGTATTCAAAACAAACTGCGTGCCATTTACAAAATCCTGTATGAGCTGATGCACGAACGAACAAAAGTTAATATTACGTTGGCTATTCTGAGAGCACTGTCGACGCACATCAGATAAGCAGAAAATACGCGGATAAGAAAGAGTTCGTAGATTAATTAATACATTTTATTTTACGTGGTCATAAAACAGCAGTTTTTAGTTTTAAAAACGAAACTTCGTGATAAAATAGTAATGTATAGGTGTTCAAAATGAGATTCACAATAAAACGTTTTGTATCCAAATGTAACAAAAAAATCGAAAGTTTCCAGACTCCTCAATCATGTGCTGCCATCTTGTGAGTTAAATGCGCGCCATCTGTTACAACATGCACTTCTACGCTATCTGTTATCGATATCATGTACTACACCCAGAAACATATTATAGTTCTGTTGTTTAAAATAACATATTTACACGCATATACAAATGGTTTTATTTTCCCGCGAGCTCTGTATAATTTTTAAAGTAACATATATTTCGTGTACCGCGTTTACGAACGACCCTACACACGTCCACCAAGCTCCGTTTACGAATGCAGCGCCACCCAAGCAGTTCACCAATTGCCACACGGAGCAGCACCTCCTGGACGCGCTGACTCGCCACATCAAAGCCTATTCTTGACACGCCTGTTGATGGCGAATGGATACATAAACGAAAAGACACGGCGATTTTCAACTGTCAAGAATGTGGCCTTCTTATATGGTACACAGTATAGACGGGTACCTTAAGGCTGTTGCCTGGTTGAGAATTTGGTATAGGGGAACACATGTTAATGAAATTCTGTTTTTTGGCGTTCCTGTTAAAGATAGACGTACCACCCAGCATATTTTTGAGAAAAAATTCGTGCTTTTCTGCTATCAAAGCCTTTTGTAAAATTAATGTATATGAAAAAATCATAAAACTTAATAATGAATAAAAAAATTGCTGAGAAACAAATTGTCATATTTTTCTAGATACAGAGCTTAAGAGAGTCGTTTCTCTCTCTTATGTTTTTGTTTAAAGTTTATATCTTCACAATTAACTTCAGAAAACATAATTTCATTAACATGTATTCCCCTATACCGAATTCTCAACCAGGCGGCAACCTTAAGGCGCGTTTCTCTCCGGATCGATGGAGGTCAACGTAAGACGGCGCCCACGACAGGGGAGGACACGTGGAATTACCTGGGTGGGTGGTTCTTCCGGCCGTAATCGCAAAGAAGTCGGGCTGCTCGACGTCGCCACGGATGGCCTCGTCCGACCACATTCACTTCGGTTCCCGAGGAGAACGGACAGCCCGGGTCGCATTCCGTTATACGCCGTTCACGGCAGACAGAGCACGTTTCAAAACCCTGCTCAAGATCTACTTGTATGAACATTGTGTAGTCTTCCAATATTTGTACGACTGACCCCTTAAGGCTTGGTTTCACCTATTTTGCAGAAGTACTTCGTTTTCGCGTCATAATTTATCATTCACACGAGTAACTACTGACAATGTATGATTATAAAAAAATTACATTTTACAATTTGTTTATTATTTTCGTGCGAAATTATAATTGTGTTTTATCTGCTTGTTGTGAAAAGTAGAGAACATATTTCTATTTTCGCAATAAGTTCTCGTCTTTTCGCAAGCAGAAAATCACAGTGAAAATTATATACAAACGTATTAAGATACTAGTAAATTGTCAATTTTCTATAATCAAACATCTTCAATAATACCTCTGGAAAATAAATTATGACACGAAAACGAAGAATTTCAGCAAGAGGGGTGAGGCCGAGCCTTAACTTATAATCCCGAGTACACTCGTCCAAGTCTGGCATGCTGCAGAATGGGCGAAATCATGGCCGGCGCTGTACAAGTCCAGGAGCTCGCACCAATACGGATATCGCCTTTCCCAATGGGCAATGCCATTGGTTACTGCTGACACACAAACTATTTCATAATTGGTTCATTCTTGAGACATGGACGTATTGAAACCCTTCCGTGGGCTCCAAAGTGTCAAGTTGCCATAAGAAATGCATAACTGCTTTCCACGCCAAAAATTCCATTCTTTTGCAACATCTATAACGAAAACTTAATTTGTAAGTTAAGTGGTTAACGTTGCCAAGGGCTTCGTCACTTTATTCGTGCGTCGGTCAGGTGAAACTGTGAAATTGTTAGAAAACTAAATATTTTTACCAATTTTCTAAATCTAACACTTATATGCATTAAACAAACACAAAATGCGAGATAAATAATTTCAGTATTAACAAATGTTTACCTAGCACTTCTGATTAAACATTGAGACACCCAATTACTTTCCGTCCGTTATTACAACTTTACTGGGTGCGTGCCAGTCTAGGTGATCGTTAAATAAGTCATGAGGCCCATGGCAACGTTAATTTTACATAGGCGGAATAATAAACGACGTGCATACAAGTAGATCTTAAGCAGGGTTTTCAAAAGTGCTCATTTTACCGTGAAAAGTCTATACATACATAAACACAGAGGGAGACACTCCAAAATTCTTTTAAGTAACCTTATGCTTCACAATTTACACTCAGCAGCAACTGCTAGACTGGAGCAGGGCCCGCGTTAAAACTGAGCGGACTAGGCAAATGCCCAGCCTGCCTGGCAGGAGGGGGGGGGGTGGTGGCGCAAAGTTAGAAGTTTTTAAAAGTTATTTTCATTACTTGAAATTAAAATTAAGCATGTTAAAATGTTCGTGCTCACCCAACTTCGCTGATGATGATTTGGTGACGTGTGTCAGAACATTATTGATTTGAAAGTTGAAGTTAAGTGGTGCCCAGTTCAGGAAACGTGCTGCCAAGAAACAGAATAGTGAATTTGAAGTATTAAATAAAAAAGAGGTGGAAATTAAGGCCATGATTGCCCAGGTCGCCAGTCGCCTTAAGTCTGGGGGCCTGGACTGGAGTAGTATGCCCGAACCTGTTCGATGACAGAAACGAATTCGACACGTGCTGTGGAGAAACGAGGTCCCCGGAATGAGTCAGCAGAATCCTGTGCCTTCCCAACGGCATTCCTCGGCGGGTACAGGACAACAGTTCCGAGGTGGAGCTGCCAGCAGGTTCAAGTCCCACCGCGGCGAGCAACAAGAAGTGTAAACCAAGACTTCGTCCGTGAACACAAAAACAACTTTGTCGGCGATGCGATCCGATGTGAGGAAAGGCAGAGGTTTAGAGATCAGACCACCCACCCGCTTCACATCACATGGTGAATAAAGCTTAGGTCAGACCGAGATTTCCGTACGTGGAAAATGTGGCTGTGGTGTGCTTGAAACGCGCCTACTTTACTCCTGACGTACAGCTGCAAATGCATCGTGTTTAAGGCCTCCATTTCCAGGTAGTGGAGGGGCCGCGGTTGCTCAGCGGTTGGATTACTCGCCTCCACCAAGGCGAGCCGGGTTCAATCTCCGGCCGGGTCGCTCCCAGGTTTTCGCAAGTGGGAATCGTGCCGGACGATGTCACTGGTCGGCGGGTTTTCTCGGGGATCTCCAATTTCCCCCGCCCATGCATTCCGTCGCTGCTCCATCTTCACCTCATTTCACCCTCATTGGCTTTCAAGATCTCGGTTGTTAAGAGCCGCCCAAATCTCTCAACTCAACTCCAGGTAGTGGAACCACTACGCATTTTGTTCCGACCATTAATTTTATGCATTCTATTTATACGAGACATTTTTTTTCTTTAAATAAAGGGACCACACCTATAAAAATATCTAATATGGATTATGGTTAGGTCAGGTTAAGTTGGGTTAGGTCAAATCACATTGGTTACGTAAGAACTGACTTTGCACGTCACAACGAAGAGAATAGTGTCGTTTTAACAGCAAATTTTCCTGCAGGGAAAATAAAGCTCTAAAACGCAACACCATCAGATTCACACAACTAACAGACCAGTACTGTGTAGAATCATCCTGGATTGCACTATCTCCAGCCTCCAGATAGAAATTGACTCATCCACACGGTTCTATGAGGCAGTTGATAGCATGGCAGGCTATGCGCATTTTTTTGTTATACAAGATGTTAATGTTTATTGTTATCTCACTTGTCTTATTTTTGCCCCTTCCTTCTTTTATGCCTGAAACGTAACGGCTAAGGAGTTAACACAGCCCAAAAAATACAACTAAAAACAAAGCACACAACTATGTCTAANCCTTCCTTCTTTTATGCCTGAAACGTAACGGCTAAGGAGTTAACACAGCCCAAAAAATACAACTAAAAACAAAGCACACAACTATGTCTAATTCAGGATTCGACCAATGGAACGCCAAATTATGAAGTAATGTGTCTGCTGCGTCATCCTTAGGGGTAGCCTATTATTAATTAGTCNAATTCAGGATTCGACCAATGGAACGCCAAATTATGAAGTAATGTGTCTGCTGCGTCATCCTTAGGGGTAGCCTATTAGTATTTNGCCTATTATTAATTAGTCCCTTCTTTCTTTAGAAAAAATAATATATGGCCTTAAATGTTCTGAGTTTCTGACTGATAATTTCTAAATGTGTTTATAATTTCCCCTTATGTGATCGTTATTTGAAACCTACCAACTGAATACAATCGTAAGTCATAACTGGGGGAGAAAAAGTCACCATAACGCTATTAGCTCAGGAAATTCGATTATGTGCTAAGGTTTCGGCATAGTCAAAGTTACAATGAGTACGAAATAAAGTTTAGGCCTACTGCTGAAAATGGTACATTCCAAAGTGTCTTCCTCTTCAGTCTGTAACACAGATTTTCCTTTTTTGGTTATGCACACTTGCTCATCAAAAGCACCGCTTACACGCAAAACTAAATGAAATAAATTATATCCTGAATGTATGTCAAATTATTTAAGACAAACTGACACTGCGCATAAAGTATTGTGCCTGCTGCAAGGAGACAGTTTGTCGAAAATGGATTAAAAGGATAAAAGCTGACCCGCGTAAAAATTGGGACAATAAATATCCTAATAAAATAAAAATTAAAGTCTTTGGCGCTTCCAGGGCATTTTCAATGTTGAAGAAACAAACGTGAGAACATCACAAGTTATAACGAAAATTAAGTGCGCTTCAAGAAACGTCGGCCATGGTTTCTTTCGTGACGCTACANGAGAACATCACAAGTTATAACGAAAATTAAGTGCGCTTCAAGAAACGTCGGCCATGGTTTCTTTCGTGACGCTACAAGACTCATTCGAATCACGGGTACCGGTGCAAAACTTCTGAAGCAATGGATGCCAGTGACTTGTTACTGGCGAAGGGATGTTGTAAACATATTTCCCAAGCAACGTGTTAGTTTATAATTTCTCTGCGTCTCGAGATGCAGCGCTGCATCATTAACCAATATTCACTTGCACTCCTTGTATGGCGGAGTCGGGTATACAGGCAAGTTGAATGTTCCTGGCGGCTACATTCCTGTCCAGTAATAAATGCGGTTTTCTTCAAACTGACGTCGGCNACAGGCAAGTTGAATGTTCCTGGCGGCTACATTCCTGTCCAGTAATAAATGCGGTTTTCTTCAAACTGACGTCGGCAGAGAACCTGTTCCGAAGTAGCCGAGGTACAGCGACACTGAACTTGAACCAGGCACGGGATTGCCTTGAACGCCCACGAACCTAGATCAGATATATTTATACACGTAACTCGCTTGTTGCTGCATGCCCGTATAGTTACACCGTAAAAATAAATCTAGTAAACTTCCTAAACTGTAACGGAAATTTTTAACCTGTACATTGTATGGAAATACTGCCATATATCAGGCTGTAAATATAGAGATGTTTAGCACCGCTGCAATACATAACTGGTAACTTCCCTATGCATTTGGCTGTTTCCTGAGCAAATGTAGGAACGCTATCATGGATATAGGGGGGAAATTTTACCACCCGCTGTTTCTCACTATGCGTATACACTGATGTGGTATATTTGCGAACAATTTCTTAGAATGTACGTCCCCACCTGCCAACAATCTATATTTGGCTACATTCACGTCCAAACCGTTCTGATCTACAGAGTGAAGGATAGTGCTTTGCCCTTCTCAGCGTTGCCGCCATTTTTTTTCTCCAAAACTCCCTGATGTTTCCGTGATTTCCAGACAAAAATAATTTTTTCCCTGACCTTTTGCTTAACACATTCTTCTGTAAGACAGGCGCCTTTGCATTACAGCACACTTTTACACCAACATACATCTCTGATATCACAAAATTACTCCCCGCATACATTGCAAAGGAAAACGCTTAAACATTTCGTCCACAGTCATCAGAAATATTTTGTACGATTCCGATAGCGGTGCGTGATTGACGATAGGACTGACAAATATAACTTGCCAATCGCAGAATTCCCCGACATTTAGCTAATGTGTTCAAAATCCCCTGTTATTTTCCTGATTTCCTTGACAGTTTTCGAATCCCCTGACAGGTTTTTACCATGAGTGGCAATCATGTTCACTTGGATTATCACCAGCGGAAATGTCCATACCAGGTCCGTGCACGGGGTTCTGAAGACGGGAATCGTTACTCTGGCAGGGACAACCTTCCCTTCTGTTTCACAATGACCATAATTTCCTGGTACAGCCCAGTTATAAAAAAACATTCAAGGGGCAACCAAGTAGCATTTCTCTGTAGAGGATAGTTAAAACTGAGATTAGCACAGTTTGTTTGTAATTTTTTTAATGTTTAGTTTAGTTTATTTCTTGCAACTTTATGGGAGTGGTTCAACACCCAAAACATCTCAATGGCACTAGGCCTGGTCCGTACGCAATTTTGTCCGTGCACCAACCGTCTCGTAAGGAAGGAAGAATCGGTAGCCATCTTGAATTTATATTTTTTTGTCATTGCTTCTGTCTGAGATTTATTTCTGAAAATGTAATTACGTTATAGCAGTAGTAAGAAAATGGGGGTTCGAACACAGATTCGTGACAGCGACACGGGGAACACCAAAGCTTACCAAGAAAAAGGTAAACATCATGCGCTTGCATTCCGTTTCAACTGCGGCCATCTTGGCAGCAAGTACAACAATTTGCTTTTGCATTCCATTGTGACGGCGGCCATTTTGTTTTCAAATTTTTCCCCGACATTTTATGTTTTCAATATTTTCTCAACATATTTTTCAATTTTTTTATTTTTTCACAAGTTGCAAATATTTCAAAAGCTGTAAATATTTCAAAAGTTTAAAAAAATGTATTACATATTTTAAAAGTTAACAATTTTTTAATATTTCAAAAATTAAAAAAAATTCCAACATAGCCTCAGGCGGTGTCCCTTCGACGAATCTCCCCGCTCATTTAATCGCCCGAGGCTACGAGCTGTGTCCCTAAGACGAATCCCAGACGCCATGACATGGCCTCGGGCTACAGGATACTGTCGTGATGAAATGGATAGGCATTTTGGATGGGGGACGGGGTGGAGCAGAGGTTAGATGCTATTCTAAACATCACGCTCTCGCATTCAATGGTGGCCATGTTGTTTTTCCTACATAACATCAGGTGCTGTTCCTTTGGCGAATCCCCCTTCCAATTAAAACGCCCGAGATTACGAGCTGTGTCCCTAACATGTATCCCAGATGCCATGACATGGCCTTGGGCTACATGATGTCGCAGTGAAGTGGTGGAAAGACAACCCACTTCTTGGGGGATGCCATGACAGGGCCCGGGCTACAGGGCGTTGCGGCGATGTTGCGGATAGACCACTACTCGCTTGGTGCCACAGTGGCATGGTGGCTAGACATAGCCCCAGGCGACACGTGATTTTCGGGAAATATACATATATCTCCATAGCCCTGGCCCGACCTGAGTTTCGCAGGATGCTGTTGTGACATAATGGATAGGTTTTTTCGATGGGGCCACGGTGGGGCGATGGATAGACCCTTTCTAAACGTAACACTCTCGCATTCAATGGCGGCCATTTTGTTATTCGTCGCTGTGACACAGTGGATAGATGCAATGCTAAACTTCACGATCTCGCATTCAATAACGAGGGGCGCTGCGGTGGCGGAGTGGATAGATGCAGCCTCAGGCATGTCCCTACAAAAAGGCCTGCCATGACTCCATGACATAGCCTCGGGCATGACCCCACAATATGGAGGAGTGACTCCTTTTTGGGCAATGAGGGGTTAAGGGGTTTTCTCCTAGTCTACCCAAATCCCTGCCAAGGTGCCTCGACTGGCCCCTACTTTATAATCTTGCATTCCATGCTAGGAGGTTTTCTCCAGGTCGTTCCAAATCCGTGCCACGACACTCCCAACTTGTCCCTGCATCACACCATGCTAAACTTCATGCTCTCGAATCCAATAGCGAGGGGTGCCGCGTTGGCGGAGTGGATAGACGCAGCCTCAGGCGTGTCCCTACAGCAACGCCCACCACAACTCCATGACATAGCCTCAGGCATGACCCCACAATATGGAGGAGTGACTCCTTTTTGGGCAATGAGGGATTATCTCCGAGTCTACCCAAATCCCTGCCACGATGCCTCGACTGACACCTACTTCATGCTCTTACATTCCATGGTACGGATTTTTCTCCGAGTCTTTCCCAATTTTCTCAGAGTCTTCCCAAATTCGATTATCATTTAATTCCTTCCTACTACATGGCATATGTCATGCTCACGCATTCCGTAGCTCCGTACATCGACTCTGCCTTCCTGGGGGCCGCGATAGCATGGTGGATAGACGACTCCCTTCCTGGGGGACGCCATAACATGGTCTCGTGCTACAAGAGGCCGCGGTGAAGTGTCGCGTTGGAGAACTACAGGGCCCCAGGCTACAGGATATGGTGATGTAATGGATAGACCACTATACGCTTGGTGCTGCAGGGCACAGTGGTTGGACATAGCCCCATGCGACGCGTGATTTTCGGGAAATATACATACATACCTCCATAGTCCTGCCATGGCGTGTGTTTCGAAAATAATATGGCCTGTCCCTGCATCGAATCTCTCGTTTCCCTGCAACGAATGCCATAGCCCCAGACGACACGTGATGTTGGGAAATATGTTACAAATATTGTTACGCCCAAGGCATTGGCAGCGTACTCGAGAAATTCTGTTTTCGTAAAAATGCGACAACGCACATATAGGCTTGGGCAACGGGATAATACGGCGCGCTGCCCCAATGCCGACTCGCCGAAAGAAATACGTTTATTTTACCATGTGCGGCGACATTCACACTCCCATCACCCCGGCCCTGCATGAGTGATGAATATAAAAATATTTAATGTATTAGTATTATTATTATTATTCCAGCCCAGCAGTGCGCGAGACACCTGCGACTTCCCCCGGGAAAACGTATATATGCTGTACGCTCAGTCAATAAGCAAAAAAAGTCATGCGCACACTAGTCTGCTACAGCGCTCCTTGTTCTAGCATTTTGACGGGGGCCGCGGTGGTGCAGTGGATAGAGGGCATGACATACCCCATGCTGTTGCATTTCATTGCGACTGTGGAGCCGCGGAGGTGCAGTGGATAGACAACACACTGCCTCAGGCGGTGCGGAGGCTTGCTCTNTTCATTGCGACTGTGGAGCCGCGGAGGTGCAGTGGATAGACAACACACTGCCTCAGGCGGTGCGGAGGCTTGCTCTAGCATTTCGATGGGTGCCGAGGTGTTACGTTAGATAGACGATGCGTCAAACTTCACGATCTTGCATTCCACGACTGTGGTGATGCAGTGGAAAGACGACTAATCAAACTTCACACTCAAGCATACATAAACATCGCCCCCGACAATGAAAATTATCACATGGTCATTTAGTCCCTATGCGATCTTATAGGCATTGTTGACAGTAATTCCCGAACCATTTAAGATAAAGTCGCCAAATTTGTAACATATGCATCGCCCCGACAACGAAAATTATCACATGATCATTTATACCTTCAGCATACTTATAAGCATAGTTGGTCGTAATTCACGAACTGTTTAAGATACATTCGTCAAATTCATAACATTGGCATCACCCCGACAACATCAATTATCACTGTATAATTTAAGCCCTATGCGAATTTATAACATAGTTTACCATAATTACTGACATGTTTAAGGTACAACCGCCAAATTCATAATATATAGATCACCTGCGACAGCGAAAATTATCACAGAGTCATTTATGCTCTAAGCGATCTTATAAGCATAGCTGACCATAATTTCCGAGCCCTTTAAGATACAGGCGTCAAATTCGTAACATAGGTATAACCCCGCCAATGAAAATTATCACAAAGTCATTTAGGTCCTATGCGAACTTATAAGCATAGTTAGTCTTAATTTTCTACCTGATTAAGATACAGTCGTCAAATTCATAATATAGACATCACCCCCAGCAACGAAAATTATAACAGAGTAATTTATGCTCTATGTATACTTACAAGCATAGTTATGCATAATAATAATTGCCGACCTGATGAAGATACAGCTAGCAAATGCATAACATATGTATCACCCCCTTCAACTAAAATGACAGTATTGTCATTTACGTTCTAAGCTTACTTATAAACATAGCCGAACGTAATTTCTGAGCCATTTAATATACAGCTACCAAAAATCGTAACATAGACATCACCTACTCATAACATAGGCATCATTAGCATCAACGAAAATTATCACAGAGACATTTATGCTATATAGATACCTGTAAGCATAGTTGACCATCTCAGTTGTTATTCAGACTTCGAGGAGTGTACAGTGACTATATAGAACGTGCTGTTCTTCTACGATGGAAAATAATCGGTAAAGTGATTTGTGCTGCTACTGTAAGAAGAATTTTTCTAAAAGTTGCCATGTACGTCTACACGAGACTGGCTGTCAACAAAATATGAAATGCATTATCTTATCATGTGAAAAGTGTAAATCCTATTTTCGAAGACACAATAGCTTAAAAAGGCATATTGCAACATGCAAAGCTCTCCTCCCTCCACAGGTCAATCAGTATTTGGTGAGATTAAAGGAAACTTGTAATGGAAAGACACCCGCGAAAGAAAATTTTTTACCATCAACATTGTTTAAGTCATCATACCCTACCGTGTAACAATGGGCGGATCAGTCATGTATCCTAGTCATCCATATCACTACTGTAACATGACATTTTAATATGCCTACAAAGTGAAGAGACATATAAAGCATAAATGTAAGCTGAATCCGTGTCGCACAAGCTATCGATGTGATGTGTCAAGGTTTGTTCACTCGTACAGATAGTTCAAACATACATATGAAAAAGTGTAACGACCCTTTTCCTCTACATACTAAGCAACAAAGTACATTGACATCGTTACAAACTTGTGACGATAAGGTTTCTGCTGTACGAAATACAGCATCACCAACTTCTGACCTTCATGCGAACAATGAACACAATCCTTCACCAATATGTAGGTAGGAAACAATGTTTCTATTGTGGTAAGATCTTTAGTAAAAGTAGCAAAGCACGCCGTTATGAGAGATGTAAAACACTGTGTAGCGGTGGACAAAAGTCGGGTTTATTGTTAAAGTGTTTGCCTCGATTTGAAGCCATAGTATAAACCTAAAGTCATTTGTGCTGTTTTTGAAAGAAGCCATTTACTAAGAGCTGTCATGCCCGACGACATGAAACTGCTTGTTATATGAACATGAAGTAATCTACCTTAACATGTGAACCGTGGAAGTCTCAATTTGGACGACGTGATAACTTAAAAGACATCTTGCAATGTGTGAGGGACTTTCACATGTACAGGCTAAGCAATGTAGTGTATTGCCTACATCCTAAAAAAACATGTAAAGGCCAGACACCCGCTGCATTGGATACTGGTGCGCTGTCACCATCGACAACATCCAACCTGGACATGAACAGTTCTCCACACACATCAAGATATTCATGTTACTACTGTGGCAAGCTCTTTAGTAAAAGTTGCAGTACTCGTCAACATGTGAAATCAGGAAAACGTTTGAAGAAGCAAAAATGCCAAAGCATGAAGTAGGGGCCAGTCGAGGTGTCGTGGCAGGGATTTGGGTAGACTCGGAGGAACCTCTCAATCCCTCATTGCCCAAAAAGGAGTCCCTCCTCCATATTGTGGGGTCATGCCCGAGGCTATGTCATGGAGTCGTGGCGGACAATTTTTGTAGGGACACGCCTGAAGCTGCGTCTATCCACTCCGCCACCGCGGCACCCCTCGATATTGAATGCGAGATCGTGAAATTTAGCATGGAGTCTATCCAGTTCGTCACTGTGGCGAAAAAAAATGGCCGCCATTGAATGCCAGAGCATGATGTTTAGAATAGGGTCTATACACCACTCCACCACAGCCCCTGTCGAAAAAGCCTATCAATTACGCCACGACAGCATCCTGCGAAACTCACGCTGGGCTGGGGCTATGGAGGTATATATGTATATTTCCCAAAAATCACGCATCGCCTGGGGTTAAGTCTAGCCACCATGCCACCGCAGCACCAAGCGAGTAGTGATCTATCCGCCACGTCACAGCAACATCCTGTAGACTAGGGCCCTGTCATGGCGTCCCCCGAGAAGTGGATTGTCTTTCCACCACTTCACTGCGACATCCTGTAGCCCGAAGCTATGTATGTCATGGCATCTGGGATTCGTCTTAGGGACACAGCTCGTAGCTTCGGGTGATTTAATGGGCAGGGGGATTCGTCGAAGGACACCGCCTAATGCTATGTAGGAAAAAAAAATGTTTAACTTTTAAAATTTTTATCTAAAAAATTAAACTTTTGAAATATTTGCAACTTTTGAGAATTTTCACATTAAAAAAAATTTAGAAAATTTTGTATACATAACATTTTAAAACATTTTGAAAACAAAATGGCCACAGTCGCAATGGAATCCAAGAGCAGGTGGTTTTTGTACTGGCTGCCAAGATGGCCGCCGTCTAAACGGAATGCAACCGCATTATGTTTACCTTTTGCTTGGTAAGCTTCGGTGTCCCCCATGTCCTTGTCACGAATCTGTGTTCGAACCCCATTTTTTAACTACTTATAGCATAGAATATTATTCAATTATATTTTAGACACTCTTATAGTTTGACTTACCATACTGTCGCTGATCCTGTGTTCTTTCTCATTAGGGATCCTATAATTCAATCCTTTTGTCACCATGGTAAACTTACATTTTAGAAAACTACCGAGTCACATGTGCTTTGTCAAAGGAAAAAAAAATTGAATGATGAATGCTAAATACCTTTTATAACAAAAAAATTCAGCACTGCCAAGATGATTTCCCTCTCTCCCTCTTCGACCTGACTACGGTACCGAGCGATATGCAAAGCTTCAAGAAAAATGCTTTTTACGTGCATAAAAGACATCCACATAGGAATGACAGTATACAATTATTCCACACCAGAGGACAAGTTTCACTTTTTTATTACCGTTTCCTATGCGTATTTTTCAAACGTAGAATTGGCTGGAACGAGCGTTTTCACAATATCTTTTAAGTAAATTTAAAGGATGTTTAAAGTTGACGAGGGACGTGCAGCACATTTTTCACTTCTATGAATCTCAAGAAGCGAGTGCCAGTGCCTGGCGCATAGAGGCGATGATGTGTGTTATGAGAATTCCTGGGTCGCCCCTGGCCACTTAGCAATTTTAAGCTTTGGACACGCAAAAACCTCCAACCAGGCGGTACCCTTAAGGCTACCGTCTACCCGGAGCTTTTTTTCCGCGTTTGAGGCCGACAAACGCGGGAGCGATAAGGGCGACACTGTCACGCGCATCAAGTGCCCCATCGCCGCTAAGCGCAAGGCTCTAAACTGACGTGCAGTGTTCTAGTCGCACTGCGTGTACCTTTGGGACTTTCAGCGGTCTGTGAACATATTAATTGGTGGAAAATCTGTAGAAAAGTTCAATGCAGGACTCGTGAGTAGTTTGTATGAATCTGACGCTTATATTTTGAGATACAACGATTTATAAAAGCCGTTTTAGCAATTTTGGAGAGCTATGGTGTTTCCAATGTGCGTGACGTCTTGAAAGCACTGAACAGCCCTCGTCTGAAGTGTGTGTTCTGTTCGTAGATCAGCATATCGGGCGCACGTATCGTAGTTTTGTGGATGGATTTTAAACACACTGCAACGCAGTTCAAGCGACAGGTAGAGGGACCCTTACCTCTCGAACATATCTCATCGTCAGAGTTGTACATTTCACAATCTCAAGTTCCTATCCTTAGAATAACAACGGAAAACATATTTCGACTATTCGAACAGTACAGAGGTTTTACTGGAGTCTGTGATTTTACCACACCGGCAAAAGGTTATGTCCTTTTTAATAATTTTTTTTTATGTCCGGTCGGATCTTTTCTGGTAATTAAAATTATGTTACTTTTATGACCTGATGAAAATCAGTATTTGTATGCTATGCCTAATTATTTTTATATTCTTAATTTTTGTGCAACAAAACTCTATATTTGTGTGTGTCGTCAAAATTCGCTTGGTTAACCATACAAAAAAGTCTCCGTATTTTTTGATAAACTATGTAAATCATGTTTACAATTTGTTTTCAAACTTCTCATGTATATACATTTTTTATACTGCAGTGCGTGTATTAAAATTCTTTGTTTTGTAAAAATCTCTAAGAATACAAATTCATATTTTAACTGATAATATGAAAATAAGTTAATGTTCAGAAATTAACTTTTAAAAAGATTTTGCTTGAAATACTAATGAATTATTTATTAAACAGGGTTTTTGCAGAGTAGGTAATTAAAATAAATCTACATGCGAAAAAAATCTTGCGTGTGGTTCTCCAGTACGTTTACACAATTTGCGGTGGTAATGAAACTTTGATGAAACGCCGTTCCTTTCCATAGTGAACGCCCTCCAATTTGATGCTGAGTGTGTGATAAATAGAGACCTGAAAAATTCGCAGATTCATTCTGGGATAAGCTAGGATTCAAAACACGTGCGTTTATATAACTTTAGCCATTGGTCCACGCGGTGTTTGACGCCTCCTGGAGAACGGTGTCTAATTGTCGCCTTCTACTGTGACAGCAGACAACCAATGCGCAGTTGATATCAGCATATTTGCACATAAGACTGTAGAGTCTAGCCTACAGTTCATTGAACTCACGAATTTTGCAGGTCTCTAGTGATAAACCTTGGTGTGTAACTGCAGAAAGTTCTCCTGGGAAGGGGAGTGAAATAGAGGAGGGAAAAAAAACACGCTTCTTTCTGGATTGGTCGTCGTGGAGCGGCGGTGTCTTGGTCCCAAAGACACCTTCGAAACGGCGGCAGTTCGCAACTGCTGCTGCGACAACTTGTGGCCATATAGGGACTCGTCGAACCTCACCAACTTTACCAGCTCTCTACCCCCCCCCCTCCTCCCACGGTTTCCGCGCTCCACCGACGACCGCAATACAAGAAGCTTACCACTGCCTCGCTCCCATCGTCGTACTCCCGCGGAGGTAGGAATAACACGAGATGTCACGTTATGACGTCATCGAAGCTGCATTCTCGTCCATCGCCATAACGTGACGCCCTAAACATTAGAAATATGTAAAATGCGAAAGTTTTTTTTAACAAGTAACAATTAATGAAGCTAAACTTTCAGGCTAAATATCAACATGTTCTGATAAAATAGTTTCGTTTTAATTTTGACAGGTTAGGTTTCCAAATGCTTGGGCGTCACAGCATGGCGGACAGGTTTCGCCACTTTATCATGCACATCCCCTGACAAGACCAGCCGTTGCGGACCCCTATACCGGACAGTGTTGCCAAATCAGTGGATTTTCCACTATATTTCATGGATTTTAATTATTACCTATTGAGAAAAATTGTTTTTTAGTGGTTAATGGATAATCTTAGTGAATTTTTAAAACATTCGGTGGCGTGTGATGAAGAAAAAACATTCTTGGAATGCTTAAAAGTTCTATTAAAATGCAAAAAAAAAATGTGTACCGTACTTTTGAAGTTGTTATTCACGAATAGGTGGAATTTCATCCTTATGTCCTTGATTCATGTAAATTTAATTGTGTCAAAGAAACATTAGTGATGAAAATATGTTTAGCTATTATTTGAAGTTGAATTTGATGTACGGGTACTGATGTTATTCGAAATGTTATAAAATACATTTTCGTAATGTAGTCGACTATGGCGAGTAGAATAAAAATGATGAGTCTAGCGTAAGAGGGTGGGAGAGTACGCGCCAGGCGCCGGCCGTCATGTTGGGTAACGTCACCCAACCGTCAACTTGGATATGACTGACCTGACCCATGACCTTGACCCTGTGCCCATGACCTTGAAACAAACAAAATCAAAAAAATTGCCGAAAAATTATAAAATACCTAAAAAAATTATAAAATTAACAAAAAAAATTTTAAAATATTAAAGATTTACATGTAGGAAGTCCGGGGTTCGATGACAGGTGGATCGACTAAGCTCGCGACATGACCGGCCCTCGCCAGATCGACCAGTGTCCACCTTGTCCGCCATGTTATAAGTATGTGACCTTGACATTGACCCCGGTAACCTTTGACCTTTAAACCAGAACAAATTCAAAAATGTAAAAATAAATTTACAAATTTTTTAAAAAATTTTAATTTATAAAAAATTTATTTTAAAAAATATTTAAAATGTATTAGAAATTTATAAAAAAAAATTATTTTAGAACTTACAAAATTAAAATTTTGAAAGTTTATGTTTAGAGGGGACAGGGAGCCGGAGTCGACTGGCTGCCATGTTGTAACAACACCCGTACGCCATGTTAGATGTCAGTAACCTTGATTTTTTACCTTGGCCCTATAACCGTGACGTTAAAAAACCTAGAAAAAAATTATTAAAATTTTTTAAAAAGTATTTTCTAAAATTTATAAAAAAACCTTCATTTCCGGAGGTTCCCTCAGCACCATGTCCAGCAGACGACTGACCCTCACCAATTTTTTTCATTGGTTGATTACTTGTGTTCGCTTCGCCAAACAATGGTTGACTACTCACGCTCGTTCGACACGCCACCAATGTTTCTCATTGTATTAACATTTCCCTCCCTTCCCCTCACCAATGCTCATTCTGTCGAGTGCACTCCACCCACCATATTCACTTTTTCGTTTCTGTCATTTGTTTACTCTAGTCAACGACTGACTCCACCTAAGACTAACTCTACCTAAGACTGGTTCCTGGCGAGACTGACTGAGCACAAGACTAGCTCCTAACGAGACCAGTTCCTGCAAAACTGATTAGAACAGCCGACAATACCAACCTGCCATACCACCCACCTATACAAACGATGATGGACAATCTCGAACAAAGTCTCTAATAAGAGTCTCGTAGCTAACCTCTTCGCACAAAATCTTCGCAAAATTTGGGCAAAACATTTCCACCACAACTGACAATATCAAAGAGTCATACCAACTTACCAAGCCAACTGACCAGGTTAACCAACTAAATGCGAATTATTCCTCAAAAATGTTCCCCTCATTTCATTCGTTCGCCATATAGAACTCATCATTTTTAACGACCTGAGTAAGACATAATACTTGAGATCAAACCATAGGCCTCCTCCTGCACACGCTCACATAAATGTTATCTAAAACAGACTCTCGCAATCGATTGTTTACGCCACTTATTTAATAAGTCTTTCAGAGAAGCAGAAGGAGCTATATAAGAAATTAAACACACGTTACTATGTATATANGCCACTTATTTAATAAGTCTTTCAGAGAAGCAGAAGGAGCTATATAAGAAATTAAACACACGTTACTATGTATATAAAAATGTCATTTATTAAGTTATTATATACTTACTATCTTTCTAATTACTTTGTACAGTCAATATTTACATTTCTCAGATGTTTGCAGATCACGGATAGTAGCCAACAGTTGTATCTAATGTAACCCCGATCCTTCAGTTCATCGATGATTGAAGATATCTCAACAATGCGTGAGAGATCCCTCCCGGTTCGCAGGACAATCAAATATCTGAGTCTATGAACAAGTTCATTCGGGTCTTCGNAATGCGTGAGAGATCCCTCCCGGTTCGCAGGACAATCAAATATCTGAGTCTATGAACAAGTTCATTCGGGTCTTCGGGAAATATATAACTTCTTCGCGCCACTTGTCGAAGGAAACTCGTTGGTGAAATGTGTGCGAACGTCGAGAGAATCATCATCCTTCTCATCAGATACTCCATCAACACTGTCACCATAGTCATTATCATCAATGCTGTCTTCATGATCGTCTTCACCTCCTGTTTCATCCTCAATATCAAGTTTACTTTTCTTTGTAGGAGTCACAAGGTCATCGTCAGTAATTAGAGGTGACAACAGTTTATTTTGAAGTTCGTCGACTTCACGTGAACGCCTTGAAAGTGTACATTCCACACATACCGACTCTATCATGCCTCGTAGGTCTCTCATTCCGTCATTAGCATTAACTGCCTCCTCATAATCGTCTGCGGAAACAGTACCCATCGATGTAGTAGGAGTTCTTGGCGACATCAGTTGCTGGCTCCCAGTAGACGAACCCTTGCAGATCTTGGTGTGTTCCTTCATTGAATCANAGTTCTTGGCGACATCAGTTGCTGGCTCCCAGTAGACGAACCCTTGCAGATCTTGGTGTGTTCCTTCATTGAATCACAGATCTTGGTGTGTTCCTTCATTGAATCAAATTGCATAAACTGTATGTGAACATTGTCGTAATGCTTCATCATGNACAGATCTTGGTGTGTTCCTTCATTGAATCAAATTGCATAAACTGTATGTGAACATTGTCGTAATGCTTCATCATGCGAGTTACCTCGGTGTCTGCAAACATTTTATGTAGTGTATTAATAGGAGGTAACGAACTCATCACATGCTGTTTCTCAGTGGGCGAAAAAACACTACATTTATCACCCTTCATGTATTTATTTAAGGTATCACTTCGAGTAAACTGTCTGGATTTTTTAAAGTAGCTAAAAAAAGCACGAGACGGGTTCTTCAAACATTCCCTCTTAACATGTCGCCACGTATTGCAACTTTTACTGAAGGACTTGGCACAGTAACAGCATTGTTTTCCATGTAGTTTTTGGGAAGTCGTTGAAGGTACGCATGTAGTACAGGACATAATCGACTTCACATCACCAGTGGCTTGCATCACATTCAAGCATACATGAATGCATACACTTCACTTCTGCCGACTGACTCCTGCCGACAGACTGCTTCAGACTGACCCCTGCCAAGATGTTACCGATTTCCTGGTTCAATAACAACTAACCTATGAGGCATGACTATATTAATTTATATATGCAAATAATTCCTCGCGTTCATTGAATGTCGTGTCAGGTATCAGGCATTTGCCGTATGGTCGATGCTGTTTTACAAACTATTGCCCGACGAATTTCGCGAGCTAAACGAACAGACGCTGGATAACTCACCATCCGTACCACTCACTCGCGAGCATGCCCATGATAGTCGATGTAGCACCATCCGATCAGAACTCGGACTACGAACTAGGTACATTTGAATCTTTTCTCCCTTAGATATTGGCATAACCCTATACGAACCAGTATTTTCTTTCTTACTGCGGATTTTTTTTAATGATTATAGCTATTTATGGTAAATTGAAGTCCAACTGTAACTGTTGGGGCTGGCAGTGATGTCGTGGCCTTTTGANATGATTATAGCTATTTATGGTAAATTGAAGTCCAACTGTAACTGTTGGGGCTGGCAGTGATGTCGTGGCCTTTTGAACATGCTGCGGGTAAAAACGCAGTCTGCAGCATCTGCCAGAGGGCGCCACACAGTTTTGAAATCTATACGAAAAATTCGTTTAATTCTTTTTTAAAAGTAATTTTTCTCAATTGTTACACTTTTCACATACCATTATTTCATATGACAACGAAAAAGAGTTAGTATACTGAAAATGTAGAAAATACTTTATAGGGAGTTCATGATAAACTGGCCACTTCTAAAAGCCCTGCTTAGTTCTATTTGTATGCATATTGTCATTTGTTGGTCAAGTGAAACTGTGAAATTATTAGAAAAGTATTTTTTTTTTTTTCAAATTTGCTCATTCTTACACTTCCTTACATTAAAAAAAACAAAGCAAAAATATATTTTTAATATTCACGAATGTTTAACCAAGACTTATAATTCGATGTTAAGATAAGGAACTACTTTCCCTACGTCGTTACCAACCTTAATGGGCGCATGCCAGTCAGTGTACCAGTTAAAATACATGCAGGTAGAGGCAGTGGCATTTTTCATAGGTTAATTTCAAAAGTGCTCCGTTTACCGTGAACAGACTTATAGTCTCTTGAACCCCTCTAAGAACCACCTGAGTAAATAGAAAATAGGTTCTTCTGTTACGGTAGAAAGCCAGGAACTGTCGGCCCTGTAAACAACGTGTATGAAGGCGATCGAGCTTCGTGTGCAGTCAGTATCCTTCGTTAAGTTTCAACGCATGCATGAGAAGCGCGTGGACAGGTGTTGTACCGTTCGCCGCGTGCGTTTCGAAAACGTTACTGTATACGTTTTGAGACCATAAATCTTGCCTTTCTTTTTGTGGCAGCGCATCTGCGGCCACAATCTCTCCCCCCCCTCCCCACTCCTTCACGAGCGGTGGCCAACAGGCACGAGCGGAAACAGAGGAATCTTTTTTTTTTCCTTCACTGGCGTAGAAAATAACATCGCTGGCGTTGTGGCGTATCACAATTTATCGCGAAGTAATGTTTTTTTGCCTCCCCTCGAGCCAACAGGATCTCTTTTTCTCGGCCTTAGAGATGGGATTCAACCACTCTAGCTGTTGTAACACGACAGTATTCGTTGAACACGATACTAGTATTTGAGATTATAGGGGCGTATCCGAGTTCGTGAGGGATGGAGGTCTTAACAAAAATAAAAGAACTCAATTCAATAATTACATTTATTCTCAATGCTACAAACAATCAAACATCTGTTATTTACCAGTCTGAGCGCCCTATTAATTTGTATTATGAATTTTTGAGACGACTGGTAACTGTCAAAATAAAATGTATAAGATTTTTGAAGAATCGATTTTACAACTTGGTTTTTCGTGTGTCATCAGCAAAGCTGAACCAATCACGTTAAATCTGTTGTAATGGGAAAATTAGCTTTAAAATATGTTAATATCTATTTTATTTATTTGTAGATAATCCGGGATAAGTAATTGCAACTACCTTAAGAAAATAAACTATCTACAGTGGCGATGAAACTATTCACTGATGTAGTATAAATAATGAAGTCAGACATTGGTAATCCACAGGAACTCTTTATTTTTCATGCATATTTGTGTTTTTTCTTAAAAGAACTTGTATTGGCCTAATTACGCTAATATTTGCCAATAAAATAACTAAGCCCACGAAAGAACAGGTTAAAGAGCTAACTCATATTGCCGCTAGATATAGTTTTAGTATTAATTAAGAATATACTTAAGAAATATTTATGTTTTAATTACTTTATCGTAACTTTATTCACGAAAGAACAGTAAAACGCCCTATCATACTGTAAAACATGATAAAATGCCAATTAAAAAGCAACACTATAACAATTTATATTTTTCTGGTGTAAACATGCCATTACAAAATATTTGCTAACATTCCGGCTGTAGCTGTAAAGTCTAAAATATTTTTCATTAATGTTTGCATGTCTAAAACATTGCATGTCTATGTTTCACAACTACAGCTTTTCTTGCAAAATTGATTTCGTTATGTATTTTATGTTTCAACAGTTTCGTATAATATTTCACATGATATTCTTAGCAGTTCTATCAGTTTTCACCTACAAACTTAAATTTGTTTACACGATTTTTTATACATAAATAAACGTCTTGATAATTTGGTATTTGGTAACAGTTTTACTCTCCATTGCTAATTTTATTTATATTAAACCACGCGCGAGTGTATTTTCAAGTTTCCTACATCACACAAAGTATTATGGACAAATCTGTAGAGGTATGACGATTCCTGCAGCTGCGCCGCACTGATGTCACGTGCCATCCACCGGAGTACCGTTACTCGAAACAGGCGAGACGGCCCAAACTTCTCCTCTCGTGGTCTTGGGTTAGCAGTACTCCTCCCATATGTATGACAACACACATTCCAGTATGGAAGATAGGCACATTGGAAAAGCCAATAATACATTTTTTTAAACCTTTCACTATTGATTACATAGATTGGCAGAATTTAAGATTCGTTATTTTTACTTGTATATAAAATTATGGCAATAAAAATGTGCATTTGTTTTAAATCCACCGATTGAGGTGTTTGCCCGAAATTCTAATGTGTCAAACGGCAAATAAGTTGCTGTTGAGCAAACAGGAACGAATGCGAATGCGTGTTCATTCGATAATGAAAATTATATTGGCAGTGTTTATTTCCGGGAAATTTACCAATTATTCTGTTATTTTTCACGATGTTAGTGCATAATGTTTGCACCAAATATCTTGTTCCGTAATGATATAACGTTAGCAAAAAAATTTTTTGTATTTAGAAATGTAGTTAAAATGTTTTTAAAAACATAGCCGGGTTTTTTAGTCTAATTATCTGCTGATGCAGTAGCACTTTTAATGTTGTTTTAGTACGAATTTTGGTAATATTTTGATATGCATTTTACATAAAATTGTCCGCAAAACATTTCGTAGCAACGAATCATTTTATTTGATGGACTGTATAAGTGACGATAGCGCCCTACTAAACAAAATCGTGCCCAAAAAAATACTCATTCATGTAACCTGCAAATGTTACACTTTAAATTGCTAGGAATATTTAACGAGAAACCTATGTTACTTGTGTTAGCTTGAACATACAAATATAAACTGCCATATTTTAAATCTGTAAATGTAAGAGTAAAATAGCATTATAATAAGGTTCCGAAAAATGTATCACTACAAATTTGTGGAGCTTTTGTATTGCATTAAGTGTACGTAACACTTCGTTTTTCTCTGTGCACTATAAATCGAAAGTTTATATTGGGGTTTAAAAGTGTGTAAGTAAAACAAGGCTGCTGCCTCAACTTCGCCACCAAACAAAAGACTCATAATAAATAGTATTCATCGTAATTTCTTTACCTATAATTTAAAAAAATTCATTTCTTTGCCCCGGGCATAGTAATGAATAACTAATGTAATGATTTATTATTTAAAATGTACATATTTGATGAAGTGCAAATGGAGCTGTATACCTCAAAAAATACGTCAGACTTGAATATAAAATTTTTATTTCGAACAAACAATTAACAGGTTGCTACTTTCAAGTATGTTAAAATATTTTCTCAGTACGTTACTTTTACGTTATATGAAAAGCAGGCGGTTATTTACGTAAACGGTTTTAAAAAAAAATAGCCTTACAAAACTTTTGTAGACAGAAAATTTAAAACTTTACTTAAATCAGGGGACTCTTATAAATCAACTTAGTTGCGACTGCCTAGTGAAAACTGTTTTTTTTTTGTATCCACATTTTTCAAAAGTTTTTAATGAAATTTGGGAAGGCTTCGTGGAAGGCTTTGGTAAGTAATTCGTGCTCGAGACCGCTTGATATTGCAAGTGGGAGAGGCAATGATTGGCCACGACAAAAGCATAAACTGAAAGTGATCTTCAGTTATGTATTGCGCGGGAAGAAGCTGAATTTCTATAGCATGTTAATTTTCTTCGCATACCTCACTCTTCTTGAAGAGGTAGTCTTATGTGGCATGTGTATTCTTATGTGTACTGTTATGTGGGTCAGGTGTGCGCGGTACCAGTATTTACCTACATTGATGTATATATGCATCTATACGTACGTGTACCATGTATGCATGTATGTTTCCAACCAATAACATTTCCGACATAGCCATCTGACAACACCAAATAAGGCACTGAATCAGATGTAACATTTTCAGTCTCTCAAAGTTTTTAAATAAACCTGGAGACATTTTGTTAAATAGTTATATCGAAGCATTTAAAACGTTTCTCGAATTTTAAACGTACGAAAAAAACTTTTGTTTGTAAACAGGAAGTAAAGGACTCTAAATAATCTGGAGTTGAAATTTTTCTCGCTGATTGAAAAATAGCAGCCCCCTGGTTCGCAAGTATTTTAATGTGAAATGAAAGAGTATATTACATATTTTGTCAGTGAATAAAAATACAAACTAAATAAGTGGATGAACCAGTAAGACTGTACATGGCAAAAGATTTAATCCTTATCTAGTAACTTTGTGGGCCAGTATTGTTCAATAAAAGCAGACGGTGTGTTTGCTGAAGACAGTAAAAATTTTCTCAATATTAACACACAGTACACGTAACGCTGAAAATAAAATATATACACTCGCGAGATACTTCGTGAAACTTCCGTAAGGCACTAGGAATTAAAAGAAAAGAGTCTGATGATCAGTTCGGGATTGTAACCATTCTTACGTAAAACTTAAATTAAAATATCGAAAAAAATTAGTTTTTATTTCGAATGTTTTGAAAGATATTATCAAACATTTAATACACAATGGAAAAAAATATTATGATTGTTGTCATTATTTCCATACGAAATTTTTTGGTTTTCTTGGTATAATACAGCAATTCGTCTATTTCTTACATGATAATCTTCACACACGGAGTCTGTTACCGTACCACAGCCGGAATGGCGCCCGTGGCTGTGATCCGCAACATGCATACTCAACTGGCCACATTCCGATACCTCTACAATGCGCAGTATGAGCAAACAAGAAGTCCCTACCCCTACAAGAAGTCGCATCTGTGTGGCACCTGCGTCATTCTACTTCCAGCCAATCTTCTGCACTGACTGCAACGAGGCCAGGAGCACGAGTTCTTTATGCGATGACGTCACGTTGGCGGCAAATTGTTGAACATTAGGTTAGGAATTTGTAAGGAGGCTGTTATTAGTGGTGACATGCATTTAGAAGTATTGTATGTTACCTTTTTTTAGTCTGTAAAATGTTTCAAGGAGCTATATTTAATGCAGTTAAGGTGATGTGCATTGGTTGATTTTAGCTGTTCCGGGTGGAATGTTGTAGGGCACAGACCAACTACGTTCCTTCGTTTCTCCGCTATTAATTTGGTAATGATAACTTTTTGGAAGTGGATTTACTGAATTATATTAATTTAAAAACATTTGGTATAGCGCAAAAAAATTTCAATTAATATTTTGTTTTTCCTTCCAATTTTTTTCGAATCAACATCTCACAAAACATTCATATAACTTGCTGTTTACAATTACTGACTTCAATCAATCAAATTTGCAACTACCTCAAAGGAATTATCGTAATTAAATAATTAGAAATCGGTCCCAATAGACAGTGTATCAAAACCTATTCCGTTATAAATTATGCGTTCATATTTGAACGTTCCAATATTTACAATAAAATCCGTATTACAAGTTCATTCTGTCCCACCTCTCTTTAGTCCATGTCCCACCAGTCCGCGGTGTTCTAGAGTTCTCCGAGCGCCCTAGCGCACAATAGGCTTCACTCGTCGGGTTTCACGCCCTCTCGTCCATTCACACCACGAACACTTGGTCCGCCGTCGTCTCGCACTTGACTTCGCGCCCGCACTCAGCCGAAAGGCGTCTATTCAGACTCTCCGCAGTCCCGCGGTGGCTTGTATTTATAGGGCCGTAGGCCTTCATCCAGAAATTTCGGTACGTCTCGCGTTTCGGAGAGGGTCCTAATTCCCAGAATATTCTTGCACCTTGTCAACATTTGTCGGCTCCTCCTACAGGGGGAGAAGGAGGGGTTGTGACGCCAGCCAGGTAGTACTTTATATACTCTATGCATACACGCAGGAGGGAAAAGGCATTCCTTAGGCCTGGTTTATAAAAAAAAATGCAATAACACAATATTGGCAAAATTGCAGCGATGCAAGAAAAATAACTCTGAAAACTTTAGCTACCAATTTATTAAAGTTCCATGCGACTTTTATAAACACGTACCTACCTAAAGATTTCAGAGTTTGATATTTGCGTTGTTGCGATTTTGCTAGTGTTGCGTTATTGCGATTTTTATAAACCAGGCCTTAACCTTGCCTTCTCGGCAGCTCCCTGTGTACCCGTACACGTATAGCCTTGCATACGTCACTTGTCAGCACCGAGATTCGCGAATCCGGACGGCATTCTCATAGAGAGAGAATTTGTAAACAAACATTTGCTAGGGTTCACGCTGGAAAACGTGTATGTGCGGTAATCATCTACGACATTGTTCATAATAATCCTGTACGTTTCATCTTGAAGCATGGAACGAGATTGAGAAGTTTTGTTTTCAACTCGTATTCGTTCATTACACTCTCATAATTGTGAAATTAGTTTCAAAAATTACACAACACATCCATCTCGCTATGCAGTAACACGATTGACGGGTATAGTGCACTCATAACTATAGTAATGCATTCACATATGTAGTATATGTGTGCACACACATGTGTAGACGTAAAAAACTGTACATGCATCAAGTGTTATACTTCCTTCGGACGCAAACATCTGGCCGGTATGTGTAAAAATTTGTGTCTGGTCATTTTAAGACGAAACTATTTGTTTCTGTCAGCATCCACGGCGCGGCGCCTGGAAAGCTACAAGTGTTCAGGAGTTAAATTTTTTTTTCAATTTTGGCGATCGTTACTGATGTTCACGACATCTTACAGCATATAATTTTTTAAAAAACAAAGAAAACTGTATACTACTGATAACAATAGCATTGCAGCTTTCTATAAAAACTCCAGTGTCGAGAAATCAAAACTTATTTCGAAACAGGAAGAACAGACCACACATATTCCAATTGATACTTCCAACGTGCTGACTTGAGTCCGTTTTTGTCCGACAAGCGGTGAAAAAGTGAACACATTGGGACATCCCAATAAACGATGTACACCACACGGTGGACGGCATTGTGTCGTATCGTTTAGAAATTGTTGTCGAGAAATCAACGGCGGCAACCCACAGCGATTTTCGTCCATATTAAAGGGAATGTGAAGGCATCCATTAAACTACCTTTGTCAACTGTGAGCACGGCTTCATGTATGGCGTCTGGATTTCCCTTGACTTACGGCAAAATTTGTTGTTGTTGGGTGTAATTTTTTCGGATTAATACTCTTATGTATGGGTGATATGAAGTCGCGTAAAATAAACATTTTATTGTAGGAGATNGTAATTTTTTCGGATTAATACTCTTATGTATGGGTGATATGAAGTCGCGTAAAATAAACATTTTATTGTAGGAGATTCACTGAAAAGAGTCGGATGCGTTCAAAACGGATGAATGAGAACAAGTGTTTCGCGTGGGTGGGTATCCCACAGTAGAAGGGCTGATGGAAGCAAAACATTAGGCAAAATTTTCTTAATTTAATGGAAAATATTTTTATGATGTAGGTTGAATCTCGTCTTATTGAGTGTTGAGCCTCTACGTAAAAAGAGTAAAAGTGCATTTCTGTATATACTTCCTTTCTCTCTTTATATTTACTTATCCGGGAGTTTTGTCTGACTGTGAGAATGGATGGAGACAGCATATTTTAATCAGGACTAACGGATGGGCGAAACGTTCCATTATAAACAGCACTTTGTTCTTTTTCTGCCCACTTTTAACAATGTTGGCGGAATACACGCACTGTGTTGGTTTTTGAAATACCTGCTTAGAAGCTATTTTTATGTGCATATGTAAAATCGGGACTGTCATGGATCTCATCACTTTATTCGTGTATTAGTCAAGTTTCACTGGGAAAGTGGTATGTGTGTGTAGATGTTGCTAACGTGTTTACTCGTATACTTACGCGCATAAAGCAAATAAAAACTTCATTTTAAAAATCACTTTCAACTGCNTTGCTAACGTGTTTACTCGTATACTTACGCGCATAAAGCAAATAAAAACTTCATTTTAAAAATCACTTTCAACTGCCTTAAATGTTACACTTGTGATTTGACGTTGAAATATGAAACTCATTCCCAACTCTACTGAGACCATACGAGTCACAATGTGTCTTCTGAAATATAGCGCATTTAAGGACAGAGATTTTTTTCTTCCAAAAGTGATTACTTTACCATTAAAACTATCACTTAATCATAAAAAAATAACAAACTAACTGTATTAGTGAAATTATTTTCCAGTTACATCAGCATTACAAAGGTTTTTGTTTCACTCGTTAAANGATGTTGCTAACGTGTTTACTCGTATACTTACGCGCATAAAGCAAATAAAAACTTCATTTTAAAAATCACTTTCAACTGCTTTAAATGTTAAACTTGTGATTTGACGTTGAAATATGAAACTCATTCCCAACTCTACAGAGACCATACGAGTCACAATGTGTCTTCTGAAATATAGCGCATTTAAGGACAGAGATTTTTTTTCTTCCAAAAGTGATTACTTTACCATTAAAACTATCACTTAATCATAAAAAAATAACAAACTAACTGTATTAGTGAAATTATTTTCCAGTTACATCTGCATTACAAAGGTTTTTGTTTCACTCGTTAACTCACTAGTTCCAACTTCATGTACGCATGCCTTGCCCGGTCCTAACTCACGAAATTCGTAGATTTCTCGGCCGTGTTATGAATGACACTGGTTTGCTACTGCGATATGGCACAGATAAACCACAATACAACCGGGGTTAGAAATACACTGAAGAGTAAAAAAAACTGGTATAGGCGTGCGTATGCAAATAACAGATGTATGGAACCAATCAGAGTAACGCGATGCGGTCGGCAGCTGGATCGGTTACTGCTGCTACAATGGCAGGTTATAAAGATTCAAATGAGTTTGAACGTGGTGTTATAGTCGGCGCACGAGAGATGGAACATAGCATTTCCGAGGTAGCGATAACATTTGGATGTTCGCATACGTCCATTTCACGAGTGTACCGTGAATATCGGGAATCCGGTAAAACATCACATCTTCGACATCGCTGCGGGCGGAAAAAGCTCGCGAAAGAACGGGACAAACGACGACTGACGAGAATCATGAAACGTGACAGACGTGCAACTCTTTCTCAAATTGGCGCAGATTGGATTTGTGGACTGCCCTGCAGGATTCATGGTGTGAATTGCCTCCTGCATACCTTCAGACATTAGTCGAGTCCATGCCACGTCGAGTTGCGGCACTTCTGCGTGCTCGGGGGGCCCTGCACGATATTAGGCAGGTGTACCGGTTTTTTTGGCTCTTCAGTGTACATACATATCCAACACCAACAATAAGGCTTCAACTCTTCTCTGTGTGTTTGTCAGTGTGTGTGTGTGTACATGCTAACGTGAATGCACCATTTCCCACGCCCTTGTTTCTCCCTTTCTCTTGTGCACAGGTGCACACACACAAACACACAATTTTTTAAAATAATTGTGTATAATAATACGTATTATGTTGTACCTTACCGGTGATTCTTTAGGATATTTACGTGTAAGCCACTTCGGTTTTTTTTTTTTAAGGGAAACCTCGTGCCTTTTTGATTGGACTCTTCCGGTGTCCCCACACTCTTTTACTTTGATCACACAACCACTGTAGAGCCTGCAATCACTTGATCGCAACACACCTGGCAGCCATGCATCTGAACCGGACTGCAGAACGCGTAGCGAGACTCGTGCTGGACAGACTAATTAGTGTGAGTCACCTCCATTCTCTCCCTTCCCCCTACCAAAACAGTACAGCAACTTCAAATGCTTGTCTGACAATTTCCGTGCAGTCAGTCTGGTAGTGCGGACTATTCGACGTATTTTATTCCAGTGTACAAAAGATTGCAGCTCAAAATGAAAATAACGCTTATTTAGCTTCTCTTTGAACAGAGTATATACGTATTTGGTCACTTTATATTCTCAAAAATGTTTGCTTTAGAACTAAATAGTAACGTCTATAATCTTACATGAAAAAATGATACTTGAAGTTATTTTAAATTATGGCATATTACAAATAAAAATTCAAAATTTCACAAAAATATTTGTCAAATCAGTTATATAATATGTTTACAATACTTTCAGACTATAATACTATAACTTTAATAAAATGCGTACATTACTCTATCACATATAATACAATCAATAAAATAAATACAACTTATTTTCTTTTAAATTATGTCAGCTGCTCTAGTATTGTTTGGTATGCTATGCATTTGTTGTGCAGTTAGTTTCAGCTCTATGAAGAAAGTGAGTTCGAGGAAGACTTACAGAAAAGTATATATTTTTTTCATAAATTGCGTGAACAATTAAATAAAAGATTTATTAATCGTTCACAAAATATTATTCCTTTTCAATCACATTTCCATCGATTTTACACATAGCCATTCTTTTCAAATAGCATTGCACAGACTAGTACATACATTAAAATTTATGTTGTATGCTGTACCTATATTTCATTACGTTTTACGCATGACAACCTCCATAATTGTAATTTTACACTAATTACAGATTCAAATTTCAGTTTTTAACTGAGATGAGTGAAATGCGTGCGATTTACATGATAAAATGATACTTTTTTTGGCTGCATGGCAACANCAGTTTTTAACTGAGATGAGTGAAATGCGTGCGATTTACATGATAAAATGATACTTTTTTTGGCTGCATGGCAACAGGCATAATGACATAGACCTGCAATGGTCGGTTGCTCATGATCGCATTACTTGCATCACTGACTTTTTTATAGGCAGCAGCAAATGCTCGTGGCAATAGCCAAAGACACAGGCAAACACGCCCCCTTCGCCTCTGCTGGTAGGCAGGTGCTAAGTCCTCTTCCAACGATTCACAACCCNACGCCCCCTTCGCCTCTGCTGGTAGGCAGGTGCTAAGTCCTCTTCCAACGATTCACAACCCATTACCAGGTCTGTTATCGCGCAATCATCACCTCACCCTCCCTGTTCATTCATATTTTGACATCTTCACGAAGTTCCAGTTTATACCACTGTGCTACGAAGGCAGCAGCTTCCTATGTATATTATAGAATGTTTTTTGTATATCCAAGATTGNCAGTTTTTAACTGAGATGAGTGAAATGCGTGCGATTTACATGATAAAATGATACTTTTTTTGGCTGCATGGCAACAAGCATAATGACATAGACCTGCAATGGTCGGTTGCTCATGATCGCATTACTTGCATCACTGACTTTTTTATAGGCAGCAGCAAATGCTCGTGGCGATAGCCAGNCATGATCGCATTACTTGCATCACTGACTTTTTTATAGGCAGCAGCAAATGCTCGTGGCGATAGCCAGAGACACAGGCAAACACGCCCCCTTCGCCTCTGCTGGTAGGCAGGTGCTAAGTCCTCTTCCAACGATTCACAACCCATTACCAGGTCTGTTTTCGCGCAATCATCACCTCACCCTCCCTGTTCATTCATATTTTGACATCTTCACGAAGTTCCAGTTTATACCACTGTGCTACGAAGGCAGCAGCTTCCTATGTATATTATAGAATGTTTTTTGTATATCCAAGATTGTTCGGTTATTTGACATGTCATCGTTACTGCGATTGATTTATATGATATTATACATTAATATATTTAACTTTGTGCGAAAAAAATGTTGTATTTGACAAATTTTTATTTTAAAAATAAATAATCCCGTCAACAGGTGTAATATGTACTGTAACTTATTTTCATAAACTTAACTTTTAGCGCACCTATAAAATGTTATGCGAATATTTTCTCACGCAAGACNTTTATTTTAAAAATAAATAATCCCGTCAACAGGTGTAATATGTACTGTAACTTATTTTCATAAACTTAACTTTTAGCACACCTATAAAATGTTATGCGAATATTTTCTCACGCAAGAGCATTGAAAAAAACTACTAACCTGGTTAGATGAGGTATTTTTTTAATAAAATCAATTTTGTTATTTATCCAGTGAAGAAATACGCCCATTCTTGGGTAAGAAATGAAAATTTTCGTTATTAATTAATTAATTTACCTATTAAAGAGACCTACTGCGGTGACATATTTTACACTGATTAAAATATAAACATTTATCTTTCATATGAAACTCAAGTCATATTTTTCTTATGATTTTAGAAGTCTCTACAGTACTTTTTAAAAAGTTGTACCTTTACTATGATGCTGGTTGCATCACTATAAGGAGATCCACTTTTCTTTTAACTTAACAACTTACCGTACATAGAAAATCTTTATACGACTCTCATCTTTATATAATAGGAGGTGTGTTAAAAAAAATTAGGTGACTTGTTATTTAGTGACTTCCTCTCGATAAAAATGTATGTATTCATCAGTATATATTTTGTCCCCTTCAAAGTAATCCCCTTCAGATATAATACACTTGTGCCAGCGCTTTTTGCCAATCCTCGAAGCACTTATGATATGCGCATTTTGGTATGGCATTGAAGTCTCCCAGGTCTTTATCTCCTCAATCGTGGCAAACCTCCGTCCTTTCACGGGTCTCTTCAGCTTCGGGAACAGGAACAAGTCGCAGGGAGCCACGTCCGGTGAATACGGTGGCTGAGGCTGATTACGGTGTTGTTAATACAGATTCTTTGATCCATTGTCTGCGATAGCAAAAAATCACCAAGCACACCAAAACACGTCTAACCTTTATATCTGTCACAAACAAACTAACGATGCAAAATGGCTGATAATGTCAACATATGTTGGGGACATGTGTCCCAAAATAACAATAAAAACAATCGATAATCGAATGTACGTAGCCCTCGAAATTTGCAAAGTCACTTATATTTTGAACACACCACGTATATACACTTTTTCATAATTTTCAAGAATTATTTCTTCTTGAGAACGAGCATAAAGGTTACAGTCACTGCACATTTAGAATAATGTAATGACGAATTTTAAAAATACAGAAACGCCAAGAAAAATTAGAAAATTATTATAAGGGTTAGCACCTGGTTTTATGTAAAGAGTGGTATTCTTACAAATGTGGCTGTAATACTTATACTGTGGCCAATACACATATTGCTTATAAAAAAAGACAACGCAAGTTATTAGAACTCACTTTTTAATTTTACAACTTCTGCATCCCACTTTATGCCTCGCAATTCACTTAAAATTTACTATTCGGGTTAAAAGATGGCAAATATATTTGCTGTCGTATCATTAGATTACCCGCGAAAAGGGGCCGGTGTTAGGTAGCGTATTTTACATTGGCTGTTTTTCATACAACAATATTTAGCACAACAAATGGTAGCTATTAAGATAAAATTAAGTATAATGTGAATCGTTGTAAAGTTAGTGGCAATAAAAATGGCCAATATGAAGCATTTCTTGCGCAGAACAACACAAGTGGATTATCTGAGTTATAACATAAAACAGCATACTCTCAGGCTTCAAATATCGGGGGTATAAGAGTCATATATTATTGCCACAGAAGCGGTAATATTTTGGTGTGAGGAAAAAATTATTGAGAGTTATAATACTATTTTGACGGGGAAGCTGAAGTATAAATTTAATTTCTTACGGTCCACTCTCCATAATAATATTTATTTACTTTATATGTAATTAAAATAATACTTTCTCTCTCTCTCCTCTCTCTCTTTCTATCTCTCTCTCTCTCTCTCTCTGTCTCTGTCTGAGTATTAATGGTGCGTGGAAAAGAAATTAAGATTACGGTATCTGTAGGTTTGAACAAAACTGTGTAATGTCCCATACCTAAACAGTATGAACAATTGAAAAACTAATAACCTGTTTACAACAGACTTTAAGTACAGCATTCAAAACTTTTTGCGTAATATTTTTATACGAGAAAACATCGCAAAATTAATTAAATAGCACGAAAAGGCGCAAACATATTTGTAAAAAAAAGTTGCAATTATGTTTTTTCTGCCTTTTTAATTAAGGATGCCATCCAAGTCATTAGGCATTATAACCTGTTATGTCTCTAGATGTACTTTATGGTAAGTATTCTAAGGTTTGGCATCGAATTTATTGAGAAGATACGGAAAGCCTGAACACATAAGCTAACAACAATTACCGTCACATAATTATGCAAGGAGTTAGTAGAAGAGCGAGCCATTACGGGTTTTATGACCTACGAGAGTTTACAGCCACCAATAAACGGCGTGCACCTTAGTAAATGACCACGTATTTGCACTCAGGAGAGAGTGGCCTGAGAAGAGCAAGCCAGGGATCGCACGTTGCCATCAAGAGTTCGCATTTGCCGAGCGTTCCGTGCTAAGGAGCGTTCCGTGCTAAGGCGGGTGCACGTAATCCATAGGCCATTTGGAAGTTCCGCGATTACGGAAGGGCTAGAAATGAGCTGTTCTCTTTTAATTTTAAAGAAGTTCCCTGCTAGTGTGTCAAACATCCTTTCAATAAAGATTATCCTTCTCCACCCTCTGTTCAAGCAGATATATTTTTCTACTTCATAAATTCCATGCAATCTTGCAATTTTTTTTTCTATCGAGGGTTATTTACGATGTCTATGCAGGGTTTTCCTCCTCCCTTTTTAGTTCAGGTTAAGTTAGCATGGGAGGTAAACATGGCTCCAATCGCGGCCATGTTTTGCCCAATCCCAGTAAAGCCGCAAGCATGTTCCCTTGCAGTTAGAACCTTCCCTGCGTGTCTGGGCGTATGGGGCCCAGCCCTTAGACGCACTTTGGTCCCATCCCTAATCAGGACCTCCGACTCCTCTTAGTTTTAAGGTACGTAAGGAATTTTTTTTTTTTAATTCGGTGGGACGTAAGAAAATGCTTAGATAATAAAAGTCCTCACGACAACGTTCATACATTATTACACAACGTTCATCGAAATTCCAGCAGGAAAAACGTTGCATAACCGTACTGGCGTGTGGATGGAATCATTAATTTCTATGGTATGCTGGATTCGTGACCGAACAGCAGGAGACAAAATTAAACAAACAAGAAACATGCCTCGTCAATTATAACATGATTCCTGACCTGCAATCTTAAAATTTTTCTGTAGCCATTCTGGTTGGTGACGAAATTTTATAACTTACACGAGTTCACGTAAATGTTCATTGAAAATGTCGTAAAGTGTTGCTTAGTTTCTCTACGACATGATGACATCTTGTTAATCAGTGCATAGGCGCCGAGTATGAGGTGGGGGTGGGCAGTTACCACGTGTTGATAAACAGTGGTCGGTAACTTCTTCAGTCAGTAATAAATATATATAAATAATTTTAAACTACTTGCCTTTTCAAAATATATTTTNCTCCTCTTAGTTTTAAGGTACGTAAGGAATTTTTTTTTTTTAATTCGGTGGGACGTAAGAAAATGCTTAGATAATAAAAGTCCTCACGACAACGTTCATACATTATTACACAACGTTCATCGAAATTCCAGCAGGAAAAACGTTGCATAACCGTACTGGCGTGTGGATGGAATCATTAATTTCTATGGTATGCTGGATTCGTGACCGAACAGCAGGAGACAAAATTAAACAAACAAGAAACATGCCTCGTCAATTATAACATGATTCCTGACCTGCAATCTTAAAATTTTTCTGTAGCCATTCTGGTTGGTGACGAAATTTTATAACTTACACGAGTTCACGTAAATGTTCATTGAAAATGTCGTAAAGTGTTGCTTAGTTTCTCTACGACATGATGACATCTTGTTAATCAGTGCATAGGCGCCGAGTATGAGGTGGGGGTGGGCAGTTACCACGTGTTGATAAACAGTGGTCGGTAACTTCTTCAGTCAGTAATAAATATACATAAATAATTTTAAACTACTTGCCTTTTCAAAATACATTTCNTGCATAGGCGCCGAGTATGAGGTGGGGGTGGGCAGTTACCACGTGTTGATAAACAGTGGTCGGTAACTTCTTCAGTCAGTAATAAATATATATAAATAATTTTAAACTACTTGCCTTTTCAAAATATATTTTAATTAAAGGTATTTATATAGGGGCTAACCAAAAACAGAAACATTCCGTAAAAACTATTTTACTAAAAAATGTTTGGTGGTAAAATGTTTAACGTAAGAGAGGGAAAGGGAGATAAGATGAAAATGAACTTGGGCATGGTGACGCAACATGTTCAATTTGCTCCCCTTCCGGAAAGAAGTCGGCGCTAATGAATCAGTAGCAGTGAAACGAGAGTAAAACAGGTGATGCACCCAATGTTTCCGCGCTGTGCATATTGGTGTTTCGAAATGACAATCAAACAACCAGAAAGGAAGTTTTCATCGCCTAAAAATTAACTAGCTCGGTTGGCAGTCGAAACGGAGAGATCTGACCCCACTGTCGGGCATCCTGAAAGTCATGGGATGTGTGTGCGAATAATTAGATGATAGTTTAGGCTATTTTAGCACACAACCACCCATTCCCTTCTCAGCTGAGGCACTAGGCCTAAGAAAGGGATTGTTGGTCAGCCGAGTATAATAATAATAATAGTAATAATAACGACTTACCATGCGTTTTTAATACATAACCACTCGCGAGTCTAATAAACGCCTGTATGCACAAACAGTAAAATGTAATAGGTACAGACTTCATCAGATCACCTTGGAAATATACCACAGAGAAGGGCCACTCAATACGAATATAGGCTGTTCNGGCCTAAGAAAGGGATTGTTGGTCAGCCGAGTATAATAATAATAATAGTAATAATAACGACTTACCATGCGTTTTTACTACATAACCACTCGCGAGTCTAATAAACGCCTGTATGCACAAACAGTAAAATGTAATAGGTACAGACTTCATCAGATCACCTTGGAAATATACCACAGAGAAGGGCCCAATACGAATATAGGCTGTTTCTGGTAAATTGGGCACTGCTGAAAGCCTTGCTTAAGATCTACTTGCACGATCTACTTCCACCATATGTAAAAGTANTCTGGTAAATTGGGCACTGCTGAAAGCCTTGCTTAAGATCTACTTGCACGATCTACTTCCACCATATGTAAAAGTAACATTGCACTGGGTCTGATAAGTTTATTCATGCGTCGGTAAAGTAAAACTGTAAAATTATTATAAAAGTAAATATTTTACAAATTTCCTAATTCTTACAGTTATATGCACTAAAAAAAACATAAAGCAAAGGTAATAATTTCAGTATTCACAAATGATTACCTGAAAATTGTATATCAACGTTAAGACGTGGAACCGCTTTCCCTACGTTGTTACCAACTTTACTGGGTGCATGCCAACCAGTGTTCTCGTTAAAATGTAAGAGCAATGAAACTTTTCAAGGTCTGATTTCAAAAGTGCTTAATCAACCAAGAACAGCGTATACCATAAACCACGACTGCTTTAAAATATGTTTAGAAATTCAGTGATAATGAATAATTAATATTTAAACAGTTATTAAAATATAATAGCTATTTTGCGTGACTTGCAAATGAGAACTACATCAATGCCGTGTTCTGAGACGCAGTTCTAAGGGCAAAGAATTTACATGAGTCTGGAAACGCTGAAACACGTTCCGGGCATGACCTTGAGTTGACTCCACGCATACACGAGGTACGGGTGGGGGCCCGCTGCCAAAGGTGAAATTTCGCACGTGGGTGAACATTTCCGTACAGTTTGGTCGACGGCGTTCTTCAGGTGAAAGCGCGGACGATCAACGTGGACCGGCGCTGACGCAACCAGGGGACGTCGAAGTCGTCGTCAGCTGCGGTCGGCCAGGTGAAGCGCCGCAGCCGCAGATCGAATGAGATGTCGGCGGCCGGAGCCGCTCATGAATATTAAACAGCAGCAGCAGCGCGGCGGGACATTCGANGAATGAGATGTCGGCGGCCGGAGCCGCTCATGAATATTAAACAGCAGCAGCAGCGCGGCGGGACATTCGACACCCGCCGGCACCCGAGAAGCCGGCGTTCTGCTTATTGCCCCGCGGCGAGCGGCCGACCGCAGACCCGGAGAGAGGTCGCACTCCCACGCACGAACGCGCCGTCAAGCTGTCTGGGTTGCCCGACTGGTGCTTGGTACGCGCTGCAGCGTGTTTGGAATAAGCGTAGTAACGCTAGTAAGTAGTAGCGTAGTAAGAAGTAACGCCCTACGGTTTCCGACCTACGTGGGAGCGGTTGGAGGGGTCGGGGACGTCAACCTCGCCTGGATGCGCGACGACCCGTTATACTGTCCCCGCCGAGGCGAGAGCCGTCAACGTAGTGCGCGCTGGACGCATTGCTCGCCTCGTCGTCGGGTCACGCC
>NQII01000491.1:359801-407398 GCA_002778355.1 Clitarchus hookeri | reverse complement strand
TAACTCTTCCGACGTGACGGTTTCCTGCCCCTCGAGGGACTAGAGCCTCACAATCTAGTACGTCCGTGTAAACAGAGCTGGGTGGAAAAAAAATAATACTGACGAGAGTGGCGCGGCTGTTGGCGGACGTTATCCGAAACCGTATCGTAGATGCAGATTAAAAAAAGAAAACGGATTGCCAGCTATAGTCTATTCACGGTTTATTCGCACTTTTTTTTTAAATCAAACCTTTTGAAAAAACACCCCACGTGTAACGTGTTCGGTTATATTATAAATAAGTCACGTATCACAAGCGTTTTCATACTTGTGTCGAGGCGCGCGGCTTCAACCCTTTTGAAGGAATTATTTGTTTTCACGTCAAAACTTCGGGTTCATGGTAATTACTGGAAATGTGCGATCATAGAAAATTTACTTTTTACGAGTTGTTCAATATGTATGTGCGTAATTTTAACTGTGTGTCATCTGCTTGTTGTAAAAAGTCGAGTGTATATACAGGATGATTCTAAAATCATGGGACAAACATTGAGGGGTGGTAGAGCTCACTAAAACCAACAATTATTGTATAGGAATATATGGGCAGGAGTGACGCGTTGAGGCACAAACACAAAAATAACACATGAAATGCAAAACATTGTTTATTTACGTCACCGCTAAATGTCTTTTTACAGCAATGTTTATAATAATTGCTCAAAATTCCTGCCACCGACAGTAACGCAAGCTTGGTAGCGTCGGTGGAGTGATTGGCGAACAGATTCAAATACGCCGGGTATTTCACGCACGCCACCATTTTCAGCCAATCACGCCATATGTAGAGGTCACCAAGCACGTAGTATCTTGTTACGAACAGCTTGCCGCCGCGATGAATCGTTTGCGGCTCGCGTGCTCCTCACCTTCAGCACATTGAATTCCTTCGTTTATCAGAAATAATTTTCTAGTGGCTTGCTGCCTTAGTTTCTTTCAGCGTGACTCGGGGTGCGGCGAACCTTCCAGGGCAAGGCCAGCGGCTATAAAAGTGCGACGGGCCTCCGAACCAGGAGTTGATGTGTGGGGCGAGTGGCTGGAGTTTTAGCGATAGACGACGAGCGAAGAGAAGTGACCGGCGGGAGGAAAATCTGCGACTGCGTGCATCAGCGCAGCGAATAGTGCGACTGGCAGGCTGGACTAGTGAACTGGACGCGTGAGTGAAAGACATTACAAATTATGGTAACAAGATAGACTGATAGTGTGTTAATGATGAGTACGAGTCAAATGACTATAACAAAACAGAGACAATAAGAAATACGTTAAATAGAGTTACAATAGAAATAAATATGGCACTCACTGAGAAATAAAAAAAGAGTATGCATAATAGTGGAGATAGATTGATTAATGCTGTAAATAATAGCTGTGTGAATAAATTAAAAATAATTCAGTTCTTTAATTTTATTAAGACATCAAGCCCTCACGAACTTGGATACGCCCCTCGGGCATCTTGTACCTTTATCAATAAAATATAAATATGTTCTCGACTTTTTACGACAATCAAATAACACAATTAAAATCACACCCAAAAATATTTAAAAAAACTCGTCAAATGTAGATTTTCTATAATCGTACATTGTGAGTAATCATGTCTACTATGAATAGGAAATTATGACGTGAAAACGAAGAATTTCTACAAAATGTGTGAATCCGAGTCATAACATAAAAGTACCTTCTTTTGAGTTAGATTTAACTTTTCTTACATTCTATCTATTCATTATTATATTTCATTTATAGCTAATACGAATAAAGACAGAGAGAAATTAGGTGTTTTGGTAATACCTAGTAAGAAATAGTTCTTACGAAAAACGTTATTACATAGGATAGGGCACCCATAAAAGAAAATATACTAACTTATATTTCTTAAAATGCCATTGTTAATTATAGCGGCCATCTTAAGCCATAACATGTCAAGAACATTTTAGGTACTGGAAGCACCAAGAAAAGAAAACCCGGTTTCTACCCCTGGTACCGGAAGGTAACAGTTTTGCCTTTGATAAGTTTTATCATCATGAAAACCGCAACACACAGCATATATTGCTGCAATTGATAAACGCTTGTATCATGGCCATAATAATGAGTTCCTCATAATGAGTTCCTCTCGCGATAGAAACTATTTAACTGTAATCCGATAGGTGTTTAACGTTACTTGGAAGCTGTATCGTTCGGTTTAGAATCTGCTTTGCAGACGAAACGCATACCTAGGTTTTTACACTTGGTTACTAGCAGTCATTTCTTAGTTCTAAGTCTGTCCTGAAATTAACTGTCAGGACAAAACCACGTAGTTCATTAATTATCTTTTACATTATTTTTTATAACCCCTACGCTTTTATTTTACTAATAGTTCGGAAATCTTCTAAGGTAGCTATTAACGCCACTATAAAAATGATTTTACCTTTTAAACACGTTTTAATAAAATATTGACTTTACAAAACATTTTTGTAAAAATCTAGCTTTTTTTCTTTTTAGTCTTTGAGACTAAATAGTGGATAGACAGCATTTCCTTTGTTACTCCTACCCAGTCCCGAAAAACCCGGCCTTTTCTTCACTGTTTTATCTTTCCCAACTACCATGCGTTGCTAAATTGTTTCCCCCAAACTAACAGTGAAACAAAATTAGATTTTGTAAAAATGAATACATTCAATGACAATATATTCTTAGTAATCAGTAAATAAGAGGTAAACCTAAATAATCAATAACTATTATTATAAGAGAAAGTGAAATCTTAGAAATTCAAGTGAAAATTAAGTTNGAGGTAAACCTAAATAATCAATAACTATTATTATAAGAGAAAGTGAAATCTTAGAAATTCAAGTGAAAATTAAGTTTCTTGGGTTTATTGGTTGGTAGTCGTATTATTTGCCTTACGTTATCTATTTAATTGAAATTATGTCAATAAATAAAACTCATAGAGTATTTTAATTCGAAATCAGTGAGCCTTAATTCATAAAATGAGCAACATCAGCAGTTTGTCGAGGTCTTGGTAAATACATGCGCGCTTCCATTAAACATTGAACTGCAGGAATGTTTTTTACTTGCATGTTGTGTAATATTCATCAAACACAGGCTAAAATGACGAAATGACACACAGAAAGAACACACAAAATGGCACAACTTCAGAATTTAAAACGCGACCAATGTCGCTAAATAGTAACCGGCCACTAATGCTAGATTCAGACTGTAGTCTACAAATAATAGATACCTTAGCCTCTCTTCCAATATATCCGGTACACTGAAAAAAATGGTGTAATTTTACACAAAATGCATGTGGCAGTAGTCTTTCTACTGATGTCGGTGTAATTTTACACCTACATTTGTCAATGTTAATTTTACTCCATGTCCAAGTAAATTTACCCTGCGAATGTGTAAAATAACATGTACATTATAAGACTAATTTACACAGAATGGTGTAAAATTACACTTAATATGTAGCAAAAAATATATTGCAACATTTGTGTATTTTTTTCTCCAACGCAAGTAAATTTACACAGACATCGCAATTATATAACCACCACAATGCATGTGTCTTTTTTCACTTACACAAAAGTAAAATCAAAGGTTCAATGTAATTGTTTTACTCAGCAGTTTTACAGTCAGTATAAGTTATTTTACAACTGCTTCATGTAAATTCACATACTATCTATGTGTAGTTTTACAATTTTCACCTTATTATACTACGTTTTGTAATTTGGTAGTTTGACAGTCATAATAAAGTTANATGCAAGTAAATTTACACAGACATCGCAATTATATAACCACCACAATGCATGTGTCTTTTTTCACTTACACAAAAGTAAAATCAAAGGTTCAATGTAATTGTTTTACTCAGCAGTTTTACAGTCAGTATAAGTTCTTTTACAACTGCGTCATGTAAATTCACATACTATGTATGTGTAGTTTTACAATTTTCACCTTATTATACTACGTTTTGTAATTTGGTAGTTTGACAGTCATAATAAAGTTANTATGTGTAGTTTTACAATTTTCACCTTATTATACTACGTTTTGTAATTTGGTAGTTTGACAGTCATAATAAAGTTATCTCCAAAATGCAGATAACAATTAACTGCAGATATATAAAACGTAGTTATATGCTAAAGCTAGCGTATCCCGTGAGCGAGAGTTAAGTTTTCCTTTCGAACACATCAATGGAGCTCCAGGTAGTTCCACTGTCTACCGCTAAATCGCATGTTTTAAACAAATACTTGTAGTTATCTTTGAATTCCTAGGAACACTGGTGTAAAATTAGAAATACTTTACTCGTTTTAGCAAGTTACACATAAAAATGTCAAATTACCGAAAATTTGTATGTGTAAATATACGCTCACAGATACTCCAGAATGTAAGGCAAGTTACACACACGCGGTCATTGCAAAATTACAGGACAGTGAGTGTTTATACAACGACCATGTAGCAGTAAAAATACACATTTTAAGGTTTTAATACAGGAAGTGGGTGTGTTTTTATGCATACTTCAAAATGTGTAAATTAACCCCAACATTATGTTTATTAAGCCATACATTCATGTGGTTTCACTAAAGACTTGTAGTACTTTCTGAATTCTTAAGAATATTTGTATAAAATTCACGTACTGTAGTAGTTTTTACAAATAACTCTTACGAAATGTAAAATTACCAAAAATTTGTATGAGTAAATTTACATTTATTTTTTTACAGTGTGGAGTACAGCCGGCGTCATTAAAACAGCTTAAGTTCCAACTGGTGTTTTTTTAATACCCCTTCCCCTCCCCAGATCTTTAGTTTCGATATTGGCCTAAACTACAAAATATTTTCATATTTATTAGCATAACGGTGAAAACTGATTTGCTGACTTACGTGAGCCACAACCGAAAGAATATTACTCATTGTAAATAAACTCCTGACACGCATTCTTGCTCATCCAGAATAATTACAAGTGTATCAACATAAAAAACGTTTTATTTTAAAATATTCATTTAGTATATTGTTTGTGAGGTGTGATTAGCCACAAAACAACGTAAATTATAGTTAAGGATTATCTTGGAATATTACGTGTTTCATAACACATCTCTCCTCTCTCATGTCCCGATCCCCTACCGCAAAAATACCTTAAATTTAGTTTATAGTATTTTTATATTTTATTTTTAACTTAAATAAGAATGTTTCACTAAGATTTATAACACGAAGGCATAATTAAATAAACATTTTTAAGAATGTGATTATACTGTAATGTAATAGTTCTACATTTTGAAGCGGAATCGATGATTTCAACAAGTGAAACGCCGCTCTTGTAAAAGTCCAATTACTCAACTGTTACCAAATAGAGCAACAGAAAGCACTGTCACATCAGGGGAATTCAATCACGTAAATGTTCAGTGCGCTTTCATTGATCCTAGTTTAGCCGTTCTCGCCGTTTCGTAGATACTTTCACTGTTCCTGTTTTTAGAGTGCAGAACATGTGACAAAAAAAATACTCTCTTTTAGAAAATGTTATGACCTAACTTCAAGGCTTCGAAGCATTTTATATTGTTCCCCAAAAGGTTTGTATTATTTCTAATACATATATTTATTTATTTATGTATTTAAACTACGAATTTCGTATGTGAGAATATTTCTGCAAAAGAGTAAATTTTCTGCTTATGCATCTGTTTAGAAATGAATCAGTCTGCTAGAATTTAAATTAGCACTATTTTATCTCCAAAATACGGATTATAGCTTCGTATAAATATGTTCTAGAAAAAAACACTGACGTCTGGATGATTTAAATCACATACGGAGTGAAGTCGCCTCAGTACGTACAGCAGTGACAGTTAAATCAGTTGTTTCAAGATTCTGTTTTAAATTCACATTACAAAAACTATTCGTTCTTTGGAATACCTCATAATAAAGAAGAATCTTCAACGCCTGTAGCAATTCTCCCCTCTCAATCGACTGCGTTTGTAGTGTAACAGGCTACTGCAAAGGACAGCAAATAATTTCGACGCCCACTAATGCATTGCGATGACACTCCAGCACCGCCAATAGGCGTAAAATGTTGTATCAGTTTAACGTGTTACTACGTTAATGATTCCGCAAAAATTCATAATGTTAAAACCACGACTAGATCGCCAAGATTCGACTCTAAAGAGTTTAGGAAATAAAACTCTAAACTTCATTATTCAATTAATATTTACCTTAACCGATAACGCTTCGACGATTGCTGTTTCAAATATATCACACTGAATACACCTATATTTAATAAGTCTGTCCAGCCGTTTGTAAACATGCTTAAAAGAACAAACAAATTTATACGTTACCATTAACTTTTTTTTTTTCAAAAGTTTCTTATAATGGAAAATGTACTGCATAACAGTATTTAAAGGTGTTCAGCCTACAGAAGTACTTACTATGCATTTTTGCATATTGTATGAAATACCGCGATATAAATAGATACTGCCATGAAATTGACATCACAGAGCCTTGGCGGGTGTCAAGAATGCAATTATTAAATATTAAATTATATTAAACGTAATAAAATATTTTTTTAAATGTAAATATGTGTCTCGGGATGTTAAATGAAGCGACATGCATCATAGGAGGTAAACAAGATTTTTGTCAAGTGTCACAAAGTTGAACGATTCGATGCAGTCTTCAATTACAGATATTTAGTCGATTAATTTAATTTGTGGAACAGAACGTTGTTTAACAGAAGAGTATCGATACGTCTAGGTCCACCGTGTTCGAACGCAATTACACGCTACTTTAAATTGAAAATGTGTGTTGCAACAAATCGAATTAATCAGAACGACGCGTAGAATGCGAATATGGGGACGTAACTATCTATACAGGAAGTCCCAGAAGGCGCGCATAAGAACTGCACCACGTGAATCCTGAGCGAAAATGGTGACGACGATGTTAGTGGCAAAGTGTCGTACGATGACATATTTCATGCACAATGTGGCAACACAGCATGGAGTTAGTCCCCTCCACTGATATCGTACTACCGCTGGCCTGGCCGTAATATTATGGCCGCAGGTTAAAATCCCGCCTCGTCCTAACATTTGGTCAACGTGTAGTTTACATAACGTGTTGTCCATCGTACAAATGAGGGGACTAACGCCGTGCTGTGTTGTCACACTGCACGAAAAATGTAATCGTCCGACATTTTGCCACTAACATTTTCGTTTCCAATTTCGCTCAGGATTCACTTGGTGCAGTTATTATGCGCGCGTTCTGGGACATCATGTATATTTTTTTCCGGTATGACTTTGGAGCATGGAATGGCACCAACTACTTGCACTGTATTGCTGTCACAAAAACCAAGTACAGTAGACTCCCGATCATCCGAGGTAATTGGGACCGAGATCACCTCGGATACGGTAAAACTCGGATAATAACTCGGAGGTTAGGTGTTATTGTGGTAAAACATGGAAAAACATCTGAAGAATGTAAAAACTGGTTTATTGTAATTGAAAACGTAAAATAAACATAGTTACAGACCTGTAAGTTAGTGGAAACNGAATGTAAAAACTGGTTTATTGTAATTGAAAACGTAAAATAAACATAGTTACAGACCTGTAAGTTAGTGGAAACATTACTTAAAAAAAAATATTTTGATTTTTTCTGAGTTAAACTTTGTCCTCTCTTGGATGATGCGATGTTACGCCAACGCTGAAAAGTCAGTATGTCATGTGGCATAGACTCTTCTTGTTGCTCTATGTAATCAAGAGCAGCGTTGATCGATTTCAACCCATCGGAATGTAATATTTTTGGAGTTAGCTCGTCCGTGTCGTCGTCTTCTTCACTGTGTTTAGGATTGTTAACCATATCGATAATTTCCTCATTGGTAATCTCCATCTGGACATCTGCACTGCACCAATCCCGAATGTCTTCGCTGTTGATTTGATTTTCAACAGGTAGCTCATTGGCCAGTTGAACTAGTTCGTTCACATTCTCCTTTTCTGGCACTTGTTTGGGTTGTCCATCTAAGCCAAATAAATTTTTCCAGGACTTTTGAATGGTGGTAGGTTTTACCTCATCCCACGCTGAAGCAATCCAGTACGCTACATATTTCATTGTGACTTGCTTTAAGGCTTCCTTGACAGTCATTCCGTCATCTAATTTTGCAATCAACATCTGGAGAAGCATTAGACGGTATATTCTCTTCATCGTTTCTGAAAACTCCTTGGTCTAGAGGTTGAATGAGTGACGTCACATTAGGGGGTAGAAAAATAGCTTTAATATCACCATTGTACAGTTCTTGGGCGTCTGGGCGAGATGGCGCATTGTCTAATAATAAAATAGCTTTCCTAGGGAACTTTTTTTTTTTTAACACTTCAGTGACAGGAATAAATTCATTAAAAAACCAGTCACTAAAAATAGTGCTTTCCATTCATGCATTTCTTTGGTTGCGGTACATTGTTGGCAGAAAGTTTACTTTTGTATTTTTAAAGGCCCTTGGGTTCTTAGACTTCCCTATAAGCAGAGGCTTTAGTTTCAAAGAACCCGAAGCATTGCAGGTAGCCAGAATTGTGACTCTCTCTTTACTCTTTTTAAATCCGGGAGCAGTTTTTTCAGATTTTGCTGCTAAGGTTTTCGAAGATAGCATTCGAAAGTTAAGACCAGTTTCATCTCAGTTAAAGATTTAATCTGAGGCTAATCCTTCCTAAAAAATGATTTCTTACATTTTTTCTGGAATTCCGCAATTTAAGATGAGTCAGCTGACAGTTTTTCTCCACTAATGTTCGGTTGTCTTATGCCATATTTCTTTATCCACCTGTCCAGCCAACCATCGCTTGCAGTGAATTTTTCATCGCCGTCTTTAAAGTTCTTGTGGAACTCGAATCACAGAAATCAATAAAAGCACATAAAAATCACTAACACAACCACGTTTAGCACGAGCGCAGAGACAACTGAGAGCGTCAGGTGACTGTGACAATACGAGAAGTTCCGAGTGAACCCGACGATGAGATGAGACGGGTGGGCCAGCATTTCCTAGAATTAGTCGCCTTCATATTCGCGCGAAATGACAGCTCGACCTAACAACAGCCAGTAGAGGAGACATCTAATGCTCGACCTAGCAATAGCCGACTCCTCAACCTTGCACGTCAAATGAAGAAACATCGCTTCTCGCCTTAATTGTCCTGCTTTTAAGAGCATTATTTTTATTATTTATCTTCCAATGACTAGCTCGGTTAACCCGGAGGCTCGGTTGACCGGGACTCGGATAATCGGGAGTCTACTGTAGCACATAACAAGAATGCATATAGTTTAATGCGATAATTTATTGCAAGCGTGACATTATCCAGTCACACGTTTAAAACTCAGTAAGTTGCCAACCAATACGTGTTACAATTACCTGCTTGAGCGAAAGTGGCATACTAAATTTTGTGAGCCTCAACCAGCAAAAACATCATCAGTTTTGTTTTAAGTATTCCTGTGGATCTAAGTTTTATTTCTTCATTGGTGACTTCTAAAACCGCTTACTTCAACAAATCATTAGTAGGCACATTAAGGTTGTGCTGTGTTTCTTCGTAACATTCACTGGAGGTCCAACACGCCTCCATATTCCAGTTTTAGTTAAACGTTTTCATTTGTAAATTTGCATTAATTTTACACATTTTCAGATTGTAAGAATACTACGTTTTCCGTTTTAAAATCTTCAGTTCTCGTTTTCTTTCTTTCATGTTTGTGGGTAGTCTGAATCTCAGAATGTCTTCCCTATTGTCCAATGAGATCAACTTACTGGCTGTTTTTTTCTTCTGCGGTATACATATAAGTGGGTGTACGTTTATGTGTGTCGTCTTCAAAATATTTTAACCTACTCATAGAATTTCACCAAAATTGGTAGATTTATAGAATACACGAAGTAATTGCACTCGTCTTTTAAAATTTTCAACAATTCCGGATGTCCGTTTTAAAAATGAGGGACTTTAAAATTTTGTGAGTTATGTCGTATCTCGGAAACCATTAAACTAGTTTGAAAGAAAAAAAATCTGAGCTATCGAATTTACAAATTAATACTACAATTTGTCAGTCGTTTTGAAAGATAGAATCACCTTATAGCTCGTATACCATTCATCGGGAATTACTTAGCAATTTCCCATCAAATTTTGTATAACATTAATGGCACAGTAGGTTACCTGAAATTCCATGATTTTAGTACATCAAACACTTGCTTTCAAAATGGCAGTTTCATTCAAATTTTAGGTCAAAGTGAGATATCTACCAAACCTTTATAGGCCTATACGCATATTTCAGACATACTTTGTATGATAGTAATACCTACTCCGACAAATGAACACATTAATTTGTAGCCTTTTTGACATTTTCTATTTTTTACGATAGCACAACCTGAATAAATACAGCTTATACAACATATCTAACGAACTATTTAACATATTCAAGCCAGAGGTTGTGGAACAGTAAAATTAGTTTTAACTAAACATATTTAGCTGCATTTCCTACTGTGCGCACTAAATTCATTTCGTAAAAGCTAACGGGATTAAAAAATAATGGCTTTATATAAATTTCCATGTAACACACTAAAAATTCTCATCAAATTTGGTGCAAAAAATTATTTCGCTGAAAATTTTTTTGAGACACAAGGTTCCACTAACTAAGCTTTTGAAAATATTTTTATAATATCCCATATGCAAATTAAATTATAAAGTAGGCTAATTAGTTGCAACCTTTTGTTTACTACGAAGATAATTAAAAGTCAATTAAAAGGCTAATATAAAATATGCGTATTGAATATTATTTCAAAAGTGCACACTTTACCGTGACTAGTCTATAGCCACAAACGTCTGTAGTAAACGCAATCTCGAGGCGTATCTGCATCACCGTTTACAAAGAGAGGTTTGAGAGAAAAGAAACACTGTTTTACACGGCCAAACCAACACGTAATTTCTCCTACAAAATATTTTGGTGGTTCAGCGAAATTTTAAATGCAGCAATGTTGATTTCGTTCGTGTAGCAAATTATACCTCTGATTTAACGAAACGCATCTATCGCGTCAACAAAATCTGCAAAAAAAATTAACACACTGTCGAATAGAATATGCATACGTGGTTTGCTATGTACAGTCTGTCCAAGATAAAGTTAGTACTTTTGAAATAAACCTTGAAAAAAAAATCACTCACTGTTAGCATTATAGATGCTACCGTACACACTGGCATGCATGTTCCTAGTTAAGTTGGCAGGAATTGAAAAAAAAAATAGTCAAAGTGTTGATGTTGTATTATGGGTTTAATGTTTCAATTTATGGCGAATCCGAGTTGGTGCTCTACTGCTTTATACATTGTAGTCCGAAATGGCATATTAGTAATACATTCAGGCTTCCAACTATTTCTCGTTTTTACTTGACTGACGCAAGTCATTACGTCCTAGAAAATGTAAATTTTTCATATGCGGAAGGATACGATAAGAGGAGAAATGTAGATCTTCAGGGCTTTCAAAAGTGCTCAATTAACCAATAATGTTTTTTTCTTTATTTCTTAAAAACGCATAAACCTTCTCAGCACAATAAATCCACGCACTCTCGCATACATAGTTGTGCGTACGAATAGGTCCTGATGTGCGTGTGTGCGCGTGTGTGTGTGTGTAATACTTTACGCAGACAGCAGTTTCGCGTCGCTTGAGGAGGAAGCTGTGATCGATGGTCGCACGCGCAGGGAGCTAGCTGACGTGTATCTTGTATACGGGGAAGTTCGCTGTAATGCCCGCCAGCAGAAGTAACTATTCACCGAGAGAGGTTCCCATACAGGGCAGTTGTTGTTCGTTGACCGGTTGTTGCCGGACAATGGGAAGCGCCAGACATGTGGAGTATTGAGTACAGCCGTAGAAGAATCACCCGCGTGTCGTAACCTTAAAGGATGTTCACGATAAACGAGCACTTTCGAAAGCCCTGCGGAATATATACGTGTATGCACATTTCGTATACTTCCGCCATACGTAAAATTAACGCTGCCTTGGGCCTGGTCGTGTTATTCATGCGTCGGTCGAGTAAAACTGTGCAATTATTAGAAAAGTTAAGATTTTGCAATTTTGCTATTCATACACTTAAATACGTTAAAAATATAGAAAGCGAAACAAATCATTTAAGTATTCTCAAATGTTTTCCTAACACTTTTAATTCGGCGTTGAGATATGAAACTACTTTCTCTTCGTCGTTCGTTACCAACTTAATAGAAGGCGCATGACAGTCAGTGTGTCCGTTAAAATGCACGCAGTTAGGGGCAGTGACATTTTTCAAAGGTTGATTTCAAAACTGCTCACTTTATCGTGAATAACCTTTAGGTGGTGCCGCAGGCTCGATTTGTGGACACCTTGAACTATCCGCCACGCTATTGCTCGGCCTAAAAAGATTAATTTTCGGATCTCCGAGTGCCAAACACCGTCCGAAGTCATAAATAAAATCATACCCTCTGGTTTTTGGGGCTAAAAATTTTGGTATTTCGCAGCGGTATCTGCTTGAAGCTTTTTCACTGGATTGCTGAACAAAAAACCCAACTTTTTGCAGTTTATGCTTACCACAGTAGATGGCTAGCGACGGTATCTGAAAAAGTCGAAAATTTAACGAGGAAAATATTTGCAATCTCAGGACCAAAGTCGTTACACATAACCAAATCAGCTTTGATAATATTGGGTCTTCTCTTCGTTACTGAAGAAACCACGGTTGGCTGCATTTTCTACTCCCTGTGTGAGTGATGACAAGAACTGCAATTTCCTCCTGTTTGTGTTTTTTTTTTTAAAGAGTTACTGGAATATATTGTGGTTAATAAATTTTTAACGAATATACGTTTACACAAGATGAGTGGACAACGTATCACTTCATCGTTGCTGTATGCGAACACTTCGAAGTACAGACGGGTTCTTACAGCAATTATCTGTACTTGTTTCAAACTAATACTGATACAAAATGGAGGATGGTGTTAATGAAAATAAAATAACTTATTTCAGTTTTTATTTTTTTTATAATGCTATAAAAATACATGCAGTTATTATGTACAACATTTAACTACTTAGCTCCTCTATTAATTCTTGTTATTCTCAGTGATCGCAATGTTTTACGTCAATCTCAATTCTTATTCAAGTCCGTATCACTGTCTCTATATCGGCCAGTCTTTTAACTCACACGCATTATTTACACATATTGAATCTGCCTATAGCCGCCATTCCAAATATCTGTGACTCACGCATCCAGTTCAATAGTCTCGCCAGTCAGCCTCACTCTTCACTGTACCGATGCTCGCAGTCCGCAGACCTCACTCCCGCTGGTCACTGTCGTCGTTGGCTCGTCGCTTCGCTATCCACTTCGCACGCCTGGCTCTTAAGGCCGTGCAGTGCTCCAAACTCTAGACTGTCGACTCGGAGACCCGTCGCGGCTTGAATAGACAGGCTGGCCCTGACTCCAGAAAGTTCCACGCGCCCCGAGTCACGCTAACGGAGTCTAGGGCAATGACAAAAACATTATAGCAACGAAAACCCCAGAAATGCGCATGAGTCCTCCCAATAGCCTTATCGGGAACGCGCATTTGTGAATCTCAGCACTCTCTTCGGGTCACCAGTAGTACCCTTGACAAATTGCTTCGCAAGCTCGAACGGGTCGGGCAAGGAAAGCGATGCAGAGCGGCAACATGTAAGAATACTAAAATCGCCAGCCTCTGAAAAGGTAATTGTAAATAACATCCCAAGTAAGAAAAAAAAAGTAGGGGATGTTACTCTCACATCGCAGTATAATATACTATTAATATAATATTCTATAATATATATACAATATATATTATAATATATATTTAAATAACATCCCAAGTCAGAAACAAAGTAGGGGCTGTTACTCTCATATCGTAATGAATTTAGTGCATACATGCACAACACGAAAAGTTTGATTTAAATTGGTTTAATAGTTTCTGAGATGAAGCTTATGATACTACATAAAGAATAACATAATTTTGACAATGGCTTTTGTGATGAACGTGCTACCTCCCTTCAAATATGATATATGTAATATACAATACATATATATAATAATATAATATTATGTTACAACCCTGAGCATTCGCTAAAATTGTAAGGTCATATTGTTGAAACCCTCTTACCTGCTCCGTTTGCGATAAAACACCCTCGCTTAGAATGCGAGAGCATGGAACCAGGTATTTTAATTAGGGAAGACTCGGAGAAAACTCCCTAGCTTGGAATACTAGAGCATGGAACCAGGTATTCAAATTCGGGAAGACTCCGAGAAAACTCCTTCGCTTGGTATGCTAGAGCATGGCACCAGGTATTCGAATTCGGTAAGACTCCGAGAAAACCTCCTCGCTTGGAATGCAAGAGCGCGGAACAAAGTATTTGAATTCGGGAACGCCCCACACAAAAGGTGGCCCCCAGACGTCCTATTCCTTGAAGGGATGTAGCACGTCCATCATACAAGCCATTTTCAAAATGGTGGTCTTATTTATGTAGTATCATATGCTTTATCTCTAGAACTAATAAACTAATTTAAATCAAACTTATAATTGCTATAGCCGTGTATTACATCTCAGAAACTATTCAAACGATCACCATTAGGACTAGTAAAAATTCATCTGCTGAATTTTTTACTACGCACAAGATCTTATTATCTAACACTTTGAGTACCTCGTCAATATACTTAACATAGTTTTCAGGTAACCGGTAACTTATTGCTGATACTGAGGATAAATAAATTTTGGTGAAGGCTTGAACGTGGTTACTTCTGCTAGTTTTCCAGAAAACCTTCGACAAAATAACTCATTCTTCTTCTCCTAGCGTACCCATATAAATATTTAGAAGAATATTTAGAAAGAAATGAATGTTTGGAAGCGAGAGTTAGGAACACGCATTATGTGCTCGATTGCTGACAAGAAATAAACTGCGCACAGTTTATTGCGCAACTACCGGCGAAGTTTATATTGGTTATTGCTTCATCCGATTTCGTGAATTGACTGGAACCGTCGCATCTATCAAATACACCAAACACGCGGAGACAGAAAATATTATGAACATTTCCACAGTTATCAACACTGCCTGTTAACAATTCTACTAGCACGCAATGTTGGTATTCCGCAAATAACTGCATAAATCAACATATAATTAATTGTGAATGCGAAATGTACGAAAAATTACACCACACTGGCATTGCATAGATTTGTAGCTTAAAAGATTTTCTTTGAGATACGTGAGCAGAGCAACGCGGCCTACTAACAAATACGGACAGGAAAATTTCGCGTCTTAAACTACGTGCAGGCTAGATTCCACTGCCCTATGTATTTTCGGGCCTCAGCTTTGTGTTCACAGGCTTCTGTCCCACTGTGTAGCCAGTTTTACCTCAGACCAGGTGGCACGGGATACAGTGTTTGTATTCTTACAGGTATGTTAATAGCTCCGAGTTCACGTGGGCGTGTATAAATTAACTGCGATTCAATTGCAAACATAAGAGGAAGGTACGTGTATTTGAAGTATAGCTTGTCCTAAAAGGAATAAACGAAAAATTGTCTCATCCCTGTTACAGTAATAAAAATAAAATTGTATCACTGGCTTGTGAGAAATACTCCCATTGCTTTAATTGTACAGTCAGAAAGGGAACATTCTTTCTACACAAAGAGGAAGCGAAACTGCTATCTGAGCTGGACCAGTGAAGTCGCACTCTGACGAAAGCCACTGCCGTCACAGATGTCATCAAGTAATATGCCACCAGAGTTTAAGTATAGCGTCTGGAGAGGGAGGGGAAGGAAGGGTAAATTATGGTGGGGGGAGGAGGGAACACGCAATAAACCAGACGTCACGCCATCTATCTCCAGCCCATTTGAAACAAAGGGAACGAGCTGCTTTATCTCCAGGGGTCTTTTGTTCCGGGGCGTCTCTCTTCATTTCCGAGATTACTCTCTTCTTGTTCATCGCCTCCGCTGCAGCACTCGTAGCCACTCTTCACGGCCGCTGCGCCACTTCTGGGCGGGCCGACCTCCTCCTGCTCCTTCGTCCTCCCCACGGTGCTTCCAGAGCACCCACCCCCAGGCCCCTCCCAAACCCTGGAGCAGTCGACAATCGATAGCCCGCCCGGGACACGCGTCCGGACCTTCACCTGCACGGGAACGCCGCCAACAGAGTCCGAGGAAGAGCGTCCGGGGGAGAGGCCAGTCACATAACTATCCTCGTGTCTCCCGAGACTGACTGCTATAGGCTGTCCACGGTAAAGTGAGTACTTCTGATGCCCTAGTTACTTTTTCCTTCCAGCGATATTTTATCCTTTAACCATATTTTTTAATTAATATTGCCATGCAAGTGATAAACACTGTGTATACTCCACGGTACTCGGAAGTAGAGGTCTAAGGCTAAAATATATTATTCAAAATGAGAGGGCTTTCAAAAGTGCTCACTTTATCGTGAATAGCCTATACATGTCGGTACAGCTTAAGACTGCTGCCTACCTGTAGCGCTTCAACTGTGTTGCAGAGTGTTTGTAATACTAGTTTTTCTAAGAAACTATTAAACGTCCAATTTGCTGCTCTACGAAAAGAACACTCTCTTCAGACGAGGGCTGTTTCAACACGTCACGCTAGTTACAAGCGCCATTTCAGAGTACTACAAGACGGCTAAAAGCGGCTTTTTCGAAGCGCTTTATCTCAAAATATACGCTTCAGATACACACAAAAGGAACACTGTATGCCAGTTCAGAGCCTTGCGCATAGCGGCGATGGCGCAGTTGATGCGCGTGGCAGTGCCGCCCGTATAGCTCCTACGCTTCTCGGCCTCAAACGCGGAATAAAACTCCAGGCAGGCAGGGGCCTTAAGGAGTCTCCCTAGTTGTGGTACTGGTCTCATTGTAAGCAGTTCTGTCTATTATAATTTTTAAAAAAAACTGTGGAATATTTCAGTGTAAATCTTTTTTTTTTTTCCAGGACAGAAATTAAAGTCGGCATTTTGTTGCCAATTTATCAATTTGGATATTGAAACATAAATGTGGTCGTTGAAAAGACAGCAAACGTTGCTGTAAGTGGCCCTCCGTTTACAATGATCATTATTCTGTAAAACAGTGTTTTAAAATATAGTGACGATGTGTTTTTTTCCTGAACAGATTGCTGTATTAAAATCTTATAATCACCGCTTAGCAATTCTGAGTAAACACGCGAAGATTGTTTGTGTTATTTTCCATCGTCGCCGCAATTCTTCTTCATTGTTCGTATGTGGCCGTGAGGCGTTTACTGGGGGGTCAGCGAGGTCTCCAGGGATGGGGCAAGTCTTCCGAGGAAACCAGGAAGGAGAAGGAATCGGCCACGGCTGTGGTAAGAAACCGCCCCAGCGAGTGTGAGTGAAGATACCTGGGCGGCTCTTAACGTCGAGGTCTTGGGAGCCGACGAGGGTGAAGCGAGGCGAGGATGGGGCCAGCGCCGGAAATGAAAAGGGGCGGGAGAAACGGAGGATATCCCCGAGAAAACCCGGTCGACCAGCGGCATCGTCCGGCGCGATTCCCACGTGCGAAAATTCTGGGGCGACCCCGTCCGGAAATCGAACACGGTTCGCCCATGTGGGAAGCGAGCAGTCTGGCCACTACACCATCGCGGCCCGTTCGACTTGGAGAAGCAGGTTCGAGCTGCTTCACCACCGCTCCGCACTGTACGCCAGTTGGAGGACCTGCTGTTGCGCTTGTGGTATCAAATACTCCACGATACATTCCATCACCTCGTTGAATCAATACCTCGCCTAGTGACCAGAATTCTAAGCACTAAAGGTGGTCATAGATCATATGAGGCAGGTGGTTATTATGTAATGGCCCATAGGTGTACATTAGTCTACGTGTTAAATTATTTTTAGCAAATAAAAATTTTTTATTTCCATATTCTTTGCATAATCTAATGTTAAAATTACAACTATGCCGTTTATCTTTCACCCACAGAGACATTAAGAAAACATATCTCACTTGCGAAAATAAGACAATTTACTCGTAATAGTACGTCACGTACAGTGGCGTGTGGTGAAGTGTTGCAAGGTGAGCTGGTGCTTGCTCAGTGCTGTACATACTCGGCGCACGCAGCAGGAATCAGTAACCAGAGGGAAGCCGAGAGAAACTATATATATATATATATATATATATATATATATATATATTGCGGCCACTCACGAGAGAGCGACGATGCATCCATTACACACGTGCTGTGACGTTTACTACAATACTACGTTTAAGTGGCCGGCGTGTGAACTAGCAGACGATTAGGTACAGCCCAGAGCAAAATACAGCTTACCTTGCAACAGTTCACCACACGCCGTTGGTCTTGAAATACACGTCAATATATCTATATGTAATCGCGCAGGTAACAGCCTATTTGCTGATTTCAAATTGTCAAACAAGGAAATATCTGCATTTTTATCGATCAATGCCTCTGATACTTTGCCAAATATATTTTCATAAGAACATCTTACTACGAAATTACAACAATACATTCCATCTTTCAAGTTCCATTTTCTAACTTAGTTTGGCTGATTTCGTTTATTCCAAAAACACTGTAACAATGATTTTATCTGATTTTGGGGCCGCGGTAGCGTAGTCATCAGACTGCTCGCCTCCCACCTAGGCGAACCGGATTCGATTCCCGGATTTTTGCATGTGGGAATCGTGCCGTGGGATGCCGCTAATTAGCGGGTTTTCTTGGGGATCTCCCGTTTCCCCCGCCCTTGCATTCAAGCACTGCTCCATTCTCACCTCGCTTCACCCTGATCGGCTCTCACGACCTAGACGTGAGCAGCCCCCCTATTCTCTCCACTCCACTTTATCTGTTTTTGATTAAACTAGGGGATATATAATAGTTTTTTTACTCTCAGAGAATGACAGCCCATATACTGTCTACAAGTTGCGCGCTGTTTTACACGAACGTAGGCTAACATAAGAAGTGTTTTACGAATGCGTGCTGCAAATTACAGGCCTACTGTACTGCACACGAAGTATAAGGTGTTCACGGTTAATTGAGTACTTTTGAAATCAACCTTTAAAAATCTCATTTACATGCATTTTAACGGGCACGTTGACTGGCACGCGCCCAGTAAAATTGGTAAAGTAATTTTTTTACGTTGTATATATAGCGTTAGGTACACATTCGTATATACTGAAGTAAAATATTTTGCTTTCTGTTTTAATGCACATAAGTGTAATAAGTGAATTTGTAAAATATTTACTTTTCTAATAATTCCACAGTTCCACTTGACCGACGCGTGAATTAAGTGATCAGGCCCATTGCAACGTTTATTTTACACAGGGTTGAAGAATACACACTGTGTATACGAGTAGATCTTGAGCAAGGTTATCAAAAATGCTCAGTTTATCGTGAACAGACTTTAGCGGATTTATTGTTTAAGGCCCCCGTCTACCTGGAACTTTTTCCCACGTTTAGGCCGAGAAGCGCGGGGGCGATAAGGGAGACACTGCCACGCGCATCAAGTACGCCATCGCCACTAAGCGCAAGGCTCTGAACTGGCGTGCAGTGTTCTCGTCGTGCTGCGTGTACCTATGGGACTTTCAGCGGTGACTATATTATTTTATTAGTGGGAAGTCTTTAGGAAGGTTCAGTGCAGGCCCCTATAGTAGTTTTGTATTTATCTGATGCGTGCATTTTGAGCTACAGCGCCTTGGAAAGGCCGTTTTTAGCAGTTTTGGAGTACTCTGAATTGATGTTTCTAACGTACATGATATTTTGAAAGTACTTAACAGCTCTCGTCTGAAGTGTGTGTTCTTTTCGTAGATCAACACGTTGGACGCACGCTTAATAGTTTCGTTGAAAAACGTGTATTTCGAACACTCTGCAACGCAGTTCAAGCGCCAGGTAGACGGGTGCCTTATACAAGCTGTCCCAGAACGCGCGTATAAGGACCACACCACGCGAATCCTGAGCGAAATTGAAGACNCGGGTGCCTTATACAAGCTGTCCCAGAACGCGCGTATAAGGACCACACCACGCGAATCCTGAGCGAAATTGAAGACGAAAATGTTATTCGTGCACAATGTGGCAACACAGCACGGAGTTAGTCCCCTCTTGCGCTCCACTGATATCGTACTACCAGCCGTCATGAGCGCCGCCTGTTTTTCGCGANCGGGTGCCTTATACAAGCTGTCCCAGAACGCGCGTATAAGGACCACACCACGCGAATCCTGAGCGAAATTGAAGACCAAAATGTTATTCGTGCACAATGTGGCAACACAGCGCACGGAGTTAGTCCCCTCTTGCGCTCCACTGATATCGTACTACCAGCCGTCATGAGCGCCGCCTGTTTTTCGCGAAAAGATTCCACGACTTGTGGTGGAAAACGCGTTAGTTCAGAAACAACTTCGTGGTTCAATTATTTGAACTCTCGCCGAGTCAGAAGTGTCTGCCGGCCAATCCCGGAAATTCCGTGCCGGAGTAACTTAAACTCTGATAGGCCCAGGCAAACAGGGAATGTATACTCGCACAGACACCCGGCCAATGGCCGAAGGATACCTGCTTGTGTGCACGTAGAATGTTTGATGTTTATCCTCGGCACAAATCTTTTCGCGAAGCAGAGGCGGGCCTAGCCATCATATTATAGGCGCGGGTTCAAATGCCGTCCAGTCCGAACATTTTAGCATAGGAATACCAGGACGTGAAATCAACAAGTATTCCAAGTCCATTGATCACGGTTAATGTCGTGCCAAGCGTTGCTTTGCGCCCTGATCGGCTGTTAAAGTTGAGTGTCTGGCAGTATCGCATCTGAAGCGTGGTACACCTGTCGCGGTAGGAGGACAGCAGCAGGTGTGCTGGCAAGATCAGTTACGACAGTTGTTATGTTGGTATAGTTTGGCAGATTGGTTTCGTAATTACCTTTGTCACTTCATTTCACAAATGTGGACGTGTACACATTGGCATCAACTAAAACAGATACAATTACATTCCCAAATTTAATGTGCCGGTATCAGTGGAGCGCGAGAGGGGACTAACCCCGTGCTGTGTTGCCACATAGTGCACGAAAAATGTCATCGTGCAGCATTTTGCCACTAATATTTCCGTCTCCATTTTCGCTCAAGATTCACGTGGTGTGGTCCTTATGCGTGTGTTCTGGAACAGCCTGTATTCATAATCGAATTACTAATGTTCACAAACCGATATCAGGTATTGAAACCAATACTGAATGGAAGCACACAATCCACAACATTCAAATTGAATAAATATGCCAGAAAGCTAAATGGGACGTAATTTGATTAACATATGAAAGAAACCATGTCTTCCTCATTGTATAAAATGGTATGATGTCATGAGCCATAACCGGCTCCTGCACAAGGCACACTTTCAACTTCTAGAATAGTATTCACGACATTTCTGCACGGGTCTCTTTACACTGCACCTAAAAAAGTGAACTTTTCAATAATAGGAGAGTTATAAAGTGAAGTTGTTTATGGTAGCAGTCTCAAGTACCTAGTAAAGTTAAAATTAAATGCCCTGCAATTATATTTGTTGCTAGTCGTACTGCTAATGTTATAGGTCGAATTATATTTCTGATAGTTTCAATGCAAACTGTATATGTTATTAATACATTAGGTTTAAATACCATTTGAATGCAAAATTAAATTATTTTTAATGTTACGTTAATGCGTAATAAATTATTACACAAAATAATATCATTGTGATTATCTCCTTGTTAAATGCTTAGTTTGTAGCATCCAGCAGAGCTATACGTTTGGATAACATTTGTCTTTACATGTAACAGTTACAGACATCCCAGCAGTCAGCGTCCGTAAAGAGAAACAACAGTTCATGTAAGCAATAATTTAATAATAATAATGTCCTGTAGTTACACACTTGACGTGCGTAAAACCGAAAGCAGACGTGTGTGCGAAAATAATTATTTTACTGGGCCTGCCTACCTACTTGTGAAATCACGTGCAGAAGTTTGGTAAAGCAGCGGTAATTACATATATATATAATTGTTTTCGATGGGACAGTTATAAAAAAATTACCTGGCGTTTTACAACATAGAGTATTCCCAGTGTGGTGCAATACGCCATTGAAAATTTCATCGTGCTAGGACAGTTCTCATCTAAANTGAAAATGTCATCGTGCTAGGACACTTCTTATCTAAGCACGCTTCACGGCCAACGTAAACAAAGGCGACGGGTTAGCTCGCATACAAATTGACGCATTTCTGAGAGCGAAATGAGAATGTGCATGTTGCACATTTTCCATGGTAGCTATTTATATATATTATATATGTATATAATTTCTTAGTGGATTGCTCGTAAACATTGACAATCACGGGTGAAAGCTACGGGACAATTTCTATATCTGCATGGAGAGGAATAACACACAACTGACTAAAACTGTGGGTTTTTTCTGGGCAGGAAATTCATAAAGAAGTGAAGAGAAGAAATTTGGGCGGCTCTTAACAGCCAGGTCTTGAGAGCCGATGAGAGTGATTGAGGTAAGTATGGAGCAGCGCCGGAACGAAAGCGAGGTAGGGAAAAGGAAGATCCCCGAGAACACCCGCCTACCAGCGGCATCGTCCGGCACGATTCCCGCATGCGCAGGCTAACCCCTCAGCCACCGTGGCCCCAATTCACAAAGAAATTTCACTTAATCGGGAATCGTCCGAAACAAAACGTAGGCTACCAATACTTGGCCGCGATACGGGAAAAAAATCGATTTGACAGACATCAGTACGATAAAGTAAAAAGTAATTAATTTCTGATTTGGTTAACGCTGTTCACTTAGGCCAACGAGTCATGTTCAAAACAACTGTGGCGGATGTAACATGAAACCAGATTAGAATCAGAAGCACCCGATGTTTCGTACCAAAGGTTTGAAAAGTCATTTTCTTAGGACCGACTTCATTAACAGGTTTCCAGGCTGCTAAGCTGCAAAATAATTTAACCGAAAGAAAACTTGTTCAGCAAGTTGCTTGTAAGCTCTAGAGATTTCCCTCAGACTTAAGCAGTTTACAAAGTCTGCAGTGTGAAATAAGCTGGTCTATGTCCCACAGCAACAAAACTCTGGAGATTGCGAAGGCAGGATATTCTGAAGTGCTAGACTAAACCACTGGATTAGTCCGATTATCTTAATCTTATAAGCCGTACTTTCGTAATATTTTTGTCTCCGAAAATATAGAAGTCTTGTAAATAAAATAGAATTCAAACATTAAATTTATTTTAAAAAAATTGTACTATGGTTTTTAACAACTTAATTCTTTCCTCAATGTAAAAGTGAATTCAGGATTCTGCGCCATGCGATTTTACACTGAAAAGCTGGCGTTGATGGATTTATATGATCGTGCCCACCTATCTGAGACTTAAAAAATAAGCCATATTTGAATTTGGGCAAGAACAATTTGCAGCCCGCCCTAGTTACACGAGCGTGACATATTAGCTAAATTAAAAATATGGATTCCCTCATGCATCGTTACTTTTACAAGATTTTCATTCTTCATATTTTGACAGAAATCTTGACTTTGACTTTCGAATGATCGGTGCTGTAATTCCGTTCTTGAGGTACCCACCATTGTTCTCGCTTGTACACTCTTAAAATCGAAACAGTTAAAACTGCTCCAAATCAGTTAATTTGTCTGAATATCCGTTGAAACTGCTCCACTTGAATCAGTAAAACTCTACTGGTAATTTTCGTCGCTGCTATTCCCTGATTAAACAGTGATTTCTACTGATTAATAGTGTATTGCACTGTCCTGGCAGTAAAACATCAGTGATTTCCACTGATTCGCCAACATATAACAGTTAACTCAATGTTCAGTCAAATAATGATGCAGATTGAAATAACTGATTCAGATTTAGAGTTTACAGACGAAGTTACTTCAAGAACTTGGTTACAACAATCAGCATTTTATAGTCAAAATTTTTGGTAAAAAGAAAAAAATTTTTTTTATGAAATACACTACGGAATACGTACAAAAAACAAATTGAGTAAACAAATAAAAAGGAAAATAATTAAATTTGATTATTATTTTTCTTTAATTTGTACCAGGAAACATTTTCCCGGCTGAGATCTGACGTCAGAAGTCTGTCCGGAGAGGTCCGCACCAGGCCTAGACTTCCAAACAGAACGCAGACCTCCAGTTGTAATAGGTTAGTTGACATTTAATAACCTTACGATATTTGTAACCGACGTCTGCTTACAGATTGTTTTAAGAAATATTTTACGTAGGAATGATACCATCTGTTTTCCATTTCCGTCCGTAATGTGTACTTCAAAAGTGAAAAAGGGCTAATACAAGTGTTTCACGATAATTATTAGAAAACAAAATCCGGTACAGGCTAGCTAACATACCATAGGGTCGTGCATCATACCTAAGTCTTTAGTATTACACCATAAAATGATAAGGTCACCGCTGAAAGTCCAATTTTATTTTGCGAGTCGGCAAGAAAAAGACTGCACGTCAACTTGCTACTAACTGTAAAACAATCACTTTTTAAAGGATATTTGGCTGTCCAAAAACAAAAAATTTTGATCGCGCCGGCAGAAGAAGATTATTTTCCTAAGCATGAGATTTAATTCGGCGACTTCTGACGACTGAACAGCCACCGTGAGGTCGGACTTTATAGAGAATATACTGTATAACGATTATAGGTTGTTCACGCTTAATAAAGCACTTTTGAAAGCCGGCTTAGGATCTACTTTTCTTCTCATTTTGTATTGTTACAAGTCGCCAGGGGCGTATCCGAGTTCGTGAGGGATGGAGGTCTTAATAAAAATACACGCAGATCTCTACTATTTGAATGGCGCAGTATTTAATGCCAACCTCAATCCTAATTGAAGTCCTTATCGTTATGCTAGATACATTCACTTAATCCTCACTTATTATTTACACGCATACACCAAAAATTTCCACTGTCAAACGCCACCATTCCAAATGTCTTGTCATTCATGCATTCATTCCCACTTTCAATTCCCAACAGTTCGGCCGCTCTGTCTCTCTCTCTCTCTCTCTCTCTCTCTCTCTATATATATATATATATATATATATATATATATATATATATCTGCTCTCTCTGGCTACGCCTTCGCTCGTCGCTCTGCCAATGGCCACACAAGGCTCCAGACTCCCGATACAGAGGCACTCGTGACTTATGTAGCTCACTTAGCCTGTCCCAGAGGTTTCTTCGCACCCCGAGTCACGCAGAAGGGGAGGTGGGATGAAAATTCGCACAACAACTATCCCAAGACATCCGATCCTCCAAGGACGGGATCAGCACGAGTCCCGTTAGCCTCATCGCGGTACGCGTTCGGTTTACGCGGCAGTCCGTTTGTAATGTCTACCTTCCTTCCACCAGTTACCGGTGATGACCTTGGAGCACTGCGCTTCGCTAACGCGCGAAGGAGGGCAAGGGAAAGGACACAGAACGCCTGCGCGTAAAAGTATCCTTCGCTGTATGTAAGATTAACATTGCCATGGACAGTCTCACTTTATTCATGGGTCATGCAAGTGGAGACCATGAAATTTTTAGGGAAGAAAGTGTAAAGTAATTATAATGTATACGTAAAGTAAAATTTTAGGGCAGTAAATGTGTTAATAACATGCAAACTCATGCATTTATGTTTATAACACAGCAAATCTTGACTTCAGTAACCATAAATCTACACACTACATTCTCAGTACGTAAGTGTCAGAACAATTTTTTTTTTTTTTTTCGCTGCCAACTTAACTATGTGCCCACTTGCCAGTGTTTACTGTAGCATATCTGTAGTTATCGACAGCAACTTTTATTTCAAAGGTTGAGTTCAAAAGCGCTTACTTTGACGCAAATAACCTTAACCAGCGTGCGAGGCAACCGTTCATCATGCTGGTGAGGTTAGTGGTCCAGATGCCGTTACTTTACTGGTGCAGAGATTGAGTAATAACCGGATACAGTATCGGACAAACATAAGTGCATTGAGAAAGTTCACCCCCCCNCTTACGTTGTGGTGTTTATCGTCTTCGTTCCTATTATGAATATCTTAGGTATAGACTGTTTATGGTTAATTGAGCACTTTTGAAAGCACTGCTTAATATATATATATTTTAAATTTGTACTCTTTCCACTATATACAAATTTTCCATAGCCATGCGCCTAATGACTTTATTAATGCGTCAGTCAAATTAAAACGTGAAATTTTTGGCGACCTAAATGTGTTACTAACATGACATTTCGTACTCTACTGTTTGTAAGGCAGAAAAACACAAACCTAATTTGCCATGAACTGCACATTACACACGGAATACGTCACGACTTGGAACTTATTTTTTTCTTAATTTGCTGCCAACTTAACTGGGAGCCTGTTACCGTGAAGAGTCCTACAGTCGAGAATATAATCTAGCATGCGTATAATTACAACGCATTCATTAAGGCAGTGAGTGACAACTGAACACTATAGCAGGATCGCTACTGGTAAAGGACACATACAAAAATAAATAAATATTAATGAGCTCGCTACGCAACTACGTCACATCTGGATGAAAGTATGCGTTCACACCGGCGCAGTAATCTATGGTGACAACATAAAATGCAATGTGTAATTATTTATATGGTGTTTGAAGTGTTGAATGTAGTACATTATAAAAAAATTGTTCTTGTTTGTAGGAAGACTTTGTAAAAAGAACTGTAAAATTACTCACTGTGTGCCCCTGAACTCCGTATCAATATAATTTACTACACTCTATATAATGCCTAAACGAATGTAATTGTGATATAGTTATATTATTTTAATATTGTTTATTTATTCTACGTGTACATACTTTCTTTACTATAAACTCGTGAGAAAAGAAGTTGTAGTTTATAATAATATAAGAAACTGCTATATTTATGAAAACATGATTCTGGCATGCTGATGACATTTACGAAAACGTCATTCCGTAACAGTATTACCGGATGCGCTACCGTGATATCGCGAAATTAATGCTCCACGTCCGGGAAAATTGAATCCGACACACTTGATATGCGAGGAAGAGGATTTTTTTTATTCCGTCACGGTTGCGCAACACGAAGGAAAAAAAAGAGCTGGTCTATGAAGGCGGCAACTATAAATATAAATAACGTGTCATTACCATTTCAGATGTAATAACTGGGAGTGTGGAAGTTGCGTAAAATTTTTCTCGGCGAGCTATCGCCACTGAGACGTACGTGACACGCTCCTCGAATTACAGTCTCGCCACAATTGGCGGTTTTGTGGCCGCGAGGAAAATTAAATCGCTCTGTGAAATAAGTCCGAGTGGATCCTGTAATGAAATTCGAAGTAGCTCTTAAAAGTTTGTACCTGTTTTGAAAAAAAAAATCTGCTTAAGGCATTAAGCAATTATCCTGAGAATTCACTCACATCTTTATGCGAATGCGAAAAAAATTTGAAAAAAAAAGAAAAAAAAACGAGTCCAGTTATGGAATTACTTTTCAAAAAACCTACTTCATAATTACTTTACATAAGAAGGCAACAGTATTTATATTAGCTCAACTGTAGCTCAGATTACTATCATAATTGTTTGAAATGTACACGCGTAATATCCCCGGAATTTATTGGCTACGCGTCACCGTCGTAAGGGAACTAAGAAAAAGTATACAATAAAGATGCCAAAGAAATCTGAAAATTGTAAGGTTCTTCGAATCATAAACTGTGCAAAGTGTCAAAGAACATTACTTCGTTGCATAATAAAATTAAATAATTTCTTCGCTTATACGAAGACGAAATTATCTAGCTAATTTTATTTAAGCAATGCGCACAGAGAAAAATGCTTCTTCGACATACACTTTAAATAATAGACCATAATTTTCACCCTCAGAAGAGTATATGTTAACTCCATTTAAGTGGCCACACTAACATTAAACTTGCTGCTTTTACACTGGAAATTTTACATACGTACGATATGCTCTCGGATAAATGACCACTATTAAAGCTTTGCTAAGGACACACTTTTCCCGGCCCTTGTGTATCCTTCCGCAATATAAAAATTAATAATATGGGATTGTTCCATTGTGTCTGTGTTTGTATGTATTTATAAAGACATAATTAATGCATACCTACTCTGATGATAAAGCCCAGGTGAGTAGGATTATAGGGACCTTCTGGCACATCGGGATCTGGGACCGGAGCGTCGGCCCGACCATTCCGGTCGACCGACGGCTATATTGGATCCAGGTGACCTTGACTCTGACCTTGGCCCTGGCAGCCTTTAGCCTTAAAAACCCAAAAAATAAAAAAATTTATATTTTTTTAATTTATTTAAAAAACTTAAATTTCTGGAGGTCCAGCACACCCCCTTCACTAATACTTATTCCACCATCTTGGTAGGTACAGTCCACCATGCCATCCTCCACCATTTTCGTCGGTGCAGTCCACCATCTTGGTAGATGCAGTCCGCCATCTTGGCATGCGTCACAGCCACCATCCGCCATAGTAGTAGGTGCAGCCATCCGCCATTTTGGTCGGTGTAGTCCACCATATTGATAGGTGCAGCCGTCCACCATTTTAGTAGGTGTATAGTAGGTGTAGCCATACGCCATTTTGGTAGGTGCAGCCGTCTGCCATCATGGTCGGTGCAGTACGCCATCTTGGAAGCGTCACAGCCACCATCCGCCATCTTGGTTTTTCGTTTGTAATTTGTTTATACATTACTGGAGTTTGTCTCTCACCTTCGTTCGACCACCAAAGTGGTTTTTTAGTTTGTCATTTGTTTTACATTGCTGGTGCTGTCCCCAACACAGACCCAGCAGATGAGTTATCCCCTCCACTCCCCCTTCCAATATATTTAATTGACTAATTGCCCTACCTCTGATTATCATTGGCTAATTGCCCACCCCCTTTCAATATATTTAATTGCTCTGCCAATGCTTCTCATTGACTAATTACTCGAATGTTTTCGGAAACTTTTGTTCGACCAATTAGTCGGTTCACCTCCACCCCCTTCCAATATATTTAATGGCTCTGCCAATGTTTCTCATTGGCTAATTACTCGGGTGTTTTCGGAAACCTTCGTTCCGACCAATCGGCAGCCTACTTTAATTGCGAGGACAGAATATTTTTTCCCCCTTACAAGTTCTTTATGAGACGCACCCCGAGCCCCCTCGGGAAATCAGTTATTTTTATAGCTGTAGGACGTTCTGGACGATGGGGGCTGGTATGGGTTGCCTGATGTTTGCGGGTTCGTGCTAGTAGACGGCATTGACAAAATTGCTCCTCGTGCCAATATGGTACGGATAAGCTGAAAAATATTATCTCCATTTTCTTCTGCGTTGCTGTTGCTGTTATTTTTTTTCTTCACTTGACCACATGACAATCGTGAATTTAACAGGGGTTTTTAACCTGCAAGTTTCGAAATGGTCACTGCGTTTCCTCTATAAAAATGACTGATTTCCCGAGGGGGCTCGGGCTTCGTCTTATAAAGAGTTTTTAAGAGGGCGAATAGACCGCCCTCGCTATTAAAGTATGCCGCCGATTGGTCGGAACGAAGGTTTCCGAAAACACCCAAGTAATTAGCCAATGAGAAACATTGCGGAGCAATTAAATACATTGGAAGGGGGTGGAGGTAAACCGACTAATTGGTGGAACGAAAGTTTCCGTAAACACCTGAGTAACTAGCCAGTGAGAAACATTGACAGAGCTATTAAATATATTGGAAGGGGTGGGCAATTAGCCAATGATAATCAGGGATGGGGCAATTAGTCAATTAAATATATTGGAAGGGGGAGTGGAGGAGGTTAGTATTCTGATTTGGGCGCGGTGCTGGGGACAGCACCAGCAATGTAAAACAAATGACAAACTAAAAAACCAAGATAGGGGTAGAACGAAAGTTTGAGACAAACTCCAGTACTGTATAAACAAATGGCAAACGAAAAGACCAAGATGGTGGACGGTGGCTGTGACGCCTACCAAGATGGCGGATTGCACCTACCAAGATTGCGGACTGCACCGACCAAAATGGCGTATGGTGGCTGTGACTGAAGCTACCAAGATTGTGGAATGAGTATGGGTGGAAGTGTGTTTGCCGACCACCTTCCGAAATTAAAATTTTTTTAAATACATTTTTTAATAGTTTTTAAATATTTTTTAAAATAATTTTTTGGAATATTTTGGAATTTTTTTTTATTTTCTAGATGTTAAAAGGTAAAGGTCACTGGGGCCAAGGTCAGTGTCAATTTCATCTGGATCCAATATGGCCGCCGGCAGATCGGAATGAGAGCACAAACAACTCCGATGCTCCAGTGCCAGGTTCCGATGTGCCAAAGTCCCCATAATCCCTCTACTCGGGTGGATTCCAAATTACACTCGTTGCTATAAAAATACCTGCAGAGAGAACAAATTAACTGCAAAAGACAAACGTTGGCATAGAGAACCATCACGGTGGTTCCGATCGTCCACGTACAACTGTCAACAAGCGGAGGTTGACATTTGGTACAGCCTTGCTAACGTGAAGGGTTGTAGAACGAAGTTATGTGCAGTACAATAAGTGTATATGTTTGGTGAACGCCAGTGAGTAGCCAGCATATCTCGGCGATGCATTCGACACACGTATGAACAGCTTACAGAGTTACAAATAGACGAATCGTTAGACTACGAGAGACAAGGAGGGTCATTCCGTTGAATTACCTGCCAACTGAACTATGGCGATCTAACTGTGGGAGGGTGTTGAGCAATAATGACCACCAGAAGAGAGGAACGTTTCATCGTCCGACAGGTGCGAACTCGACCAACAGTCTCGCTTTCCATCACACAAACACGCAGCAGAATCACTAGTGACCCGTGTTTCCATTACATACAATAGTAAGAGGTGACTTGCAGAAGAAGACTTGCATTCTCAACGTTCCTTGCGCCCTCTTCAACTGACATACAGGCAATGGTAAAACTTGGTTTGCAGTTTTGACACAATCGGCTGACGTGGACGGCTGAGGAATGGCAAGGTGTCGTCTTAAATGACGAATATATATTTTGTCTGGACATAACGTATCTACTCGAGTACGGACGGGTAAAAGCGCGAAAATCAATCTTCATCCTCGGGTTGCAGATAGGCAGAATTGGTGGCGTCCTGGTGTAGGGAGGATTCTATGACTCTCGTGGTAGTCAAGAGAACACCGGCGACACAGCGGTATGTTCAGAATACTCTGCAGCTTTATGGCGTAGCTCGAAAGTGCAATGTTTATTATAGGAAGCCACCCCCACATACAGACAGTTTTGCCCAGGACTACTTTCGTGCTGTTGACACACTTCCTTGGCCAGATCAGTCTCCAGATATGTTGTCTCTATAACATGCATGAAACAAGCTGGGATGGAAGCTTCAGTCATCAGCGGGTCTGCAGCATCTGGAGCCGCAGTTGCAACAACTATGGGACGATCTTCCACAGATGGCATTAGATATCTCTATGACGCCATGCCGGACCGCATCGTCGCATGTATTTATGCTAAATGTGGCGCGGCAAGGTACGCGGTACTTTTAAAACTGTATTATGTTTCCCGAATAAACGGACAACATGAGGCCATCAGTTGCATGTATCATCGTTCCTATTACCTGTGCCAAAATTCATTCCATTTCAACCTTTCCTTGATGTGCGGTTATTTTTATGGCATTGAAGTATTTCTTTTATCTTGAGTAGTTATCGACAGTCGCAATTTCGGGGAGAACCGCCTATGATTGAGCTGATTTCAAAGTACAGTAAAACCTCGTTTATAGGGACTAACGGGACCAAAGGCAATCCGGAAAATCGGAAATCCAGATAATCCGGGTAATAAGCTAAACAAATCCTTAAATAAGCAGACTTACTGTTTATTATGATAAAAAACTATGTTTTGTAACAAAAGTACATAGAATTGTTTAAAATACATAAAAAAATATAAAAACAACTTTTCACATTATTTCTTAACAAAGAATTGGTCCACTGTCTTCTGTTTCAAACACGTGTGGCGTTTGAATGAAGCACGGTCACGCAAACGCTTTATCATTAATAGTTCAGTTGGAGTGGTGTCGGGCTGACGCTCCAAGTACGCCATGATGTTTGTCAGCTGGTCCGCAGCATCTGCATATGTCGTCCGCTGTTGCGGTGTGATCGCTCCCTCCTCGTCCACGTCATCTTCTTCCTCACTATCTGCTGTAAATGTGCATGCCGCTACAATTTCTTCTTTCGTCATAGTGCCGTAGCCACCGTCATTGTTGTCTTTCAGCCACTCACTGACGTCTTACATATCAACATCTGAGAACCCACTTATTGTTCCTAACATTTGCAGAAGGTCGTCTGCAGACACTTGCACCAAATCATCGCTTGCCATTTCGTTTGTAGCACAAATAACTGGCCACAGTTTATTTCCATGACTTTTTCAAAGTGCTTTTTGTCAGGAATTTTCGAATTTCAGGAACAAAATTATCAAAAAACCAATTCTTAAACAAAAAACTGTCCATCCGCGCACTTTTTTGTGGTCGGTAAACCACTGGCAACGTATTGTGGTTCACATTTTTTAGCGCTCGGGGATTCTTGGATTTACCTACAATGACAAGAGGAAACTTATGTTTCCCTGATGCATTGCTACAAGCCATAGCAGTTAGCCTATCTTTGCTTTTCTTGTAGCCCTTAGCCGAATCTTCAAGCTTTGATGCCAACATTTTGCTCAGAAGCATCCGGTAAAAAAACCCCAGTTTCGTCAGCATTATAAACTCGATCGGGTGTCAATTTTTCAGATAAAACAAATTGTTCTAAGTCCTTTTTAAATTTTTCAGCAGCAGCAACATCACTAGAAAAGCTCTCTCCAGTCAAGGTAAGTTGGCGAATACCGTGTCAGTTTTTAAAACGCTTAGCCACCCCTGACTAGCAGTGAATTCTAGGTCAGTATTCGGTAACTCTTTGTTTAAGCTCAAAGTTTTTTGGGCCAAGATTGGTCCAGATATAGGCAAACCATGATCTCGCTGAGCACTGTACCACATGAATAGTGCGTCGTCTAATGCTTCATTTTTTGCTCTTTTTTTTTTGCAGTTCCTCTGCCTTCCAAGCTGTTTTTACATATCATTTTACAACAAAAATCTTCAATTTATTTTCTTTGCTTCTTCCAGTTGGACACTGTCGAAGTTCCAACTCCCAATTCAGCAGATATTGTTTTCAATGCTTCTCCTTTATCAATTCTATCTAACTTTTTATCCATTGAAACCACGACCTTCTTTCGCTTCGAGGCCATTTTAAACTTGTACGTACACTACTATACACTCCCAAACACTTGGATAAAAAACATATCCAATATCCGGTTGAACCACACACAATAAACAAAATGACAAGTGCCTTTTGAAAACAATAGGAAAACTGAGGAGATTGAGGGAGGGGAAGTGATGGGTAGGGATTCAAGGTCAAGTCAAAGCTATTCATAGCTGGTGAGTAAATCCACTTCATATTACATATTATCTATGTGAACATTAAATTAAAAACATCCGGATTATCCGGAGATCCGGATCAACGAGGGCCAGATTAACGAGGTTCTACTGTAAATCTTATAACTTAACTGGGCAACTGAACTGACAACATTTCACACATATGACCTATGATGTTTCTGATGTGTTAAACAGTCCCAAGCAGTGAGATACAAAGAGAGAACAGAAAAATAAAATCCGTATTTTACATTGCGTTGTGGCTCACAGAAAGATTAACGTTAATGGGACTCATTCATATGATTATGATGAGCTAACGACCACTTAAAATACCTATGTAGCTGTATATCATGAGTTATGTCTGGACGGTTAGCACGTGCCATTACCAGTTCCGTATCACCGACATAAAAGCGAGAGGCCTTAATGATCACTAACGACACTACTGCAATAGCATATCTTGTCCTATGTGAGCATCTTAAGCGTAGTCTCCAACTTGTCTAAAAGAAAGTATTAATATTATATATCCTCTTTGTTCTGCATATCGTAGTCTGAGTTAGTTACGTGGTTATTTTTCACAGTACACTTTCTGCCAGGGAAATATTTTAGGAGATTTACATTTCAATCGTGTAAGTCAAAAATACTCGCCTGTGCCACACGATCAAGTCTCGTATAACTGTCCAAGATTCCGCGAATGGTGCGGTGTGGAAATATCATCGGCGCAATACCAAAATGTACAGTTCCAAATAAAGGAGAAAACTTGATGTTGTAGAAACTGGCATATTAGGAAATGAAATTGCCAACATTACTGCAAGACTCCAGCACTGCCTAAGCCACATTCCATAAATGGTGCACGGCCAGTATTAAACAAGAAAGCTGGAACTACTTTAGAGACACCACACACAGTGTTAAGAGATGTGGTCAGGCCCATAGTTGAGCGGCCTGCATGATCACACCTTCACTTATGTGTCCAGGACATGGGCCATGATCGCTGAAATTAGTTATGAAATCGCAAATCACAGAAACCCCTCCACCGGCCAGTAAACGAGGACAACTCAGCCGATATAAGGTAGTGTAGTCCGTGGGCGGTGTCTTTTCTCGCGGGCCATTGGAACGAGAATACCACTGAAGATGGGTGTGTCCGGCCGTCGACTTGCGCCATCTTAATCAGCCTCCGGAATCATGAACAAGGTGGGGACTCTCCAAATAGACTTTACTCAGAACGTAGCTGGTTAAATCTTTATAAAATAATATAATTTAATATTTTAGTATATTAGTATAGCTCCCCCCATTCATATTCAATCATATTTATATTGAAATAATATTGTACAACCTTAATGTTAAATAAACCTCTTTTATATAGTGTTCATTACATAACTCTTATCAATAACTTGTTAGACCCCTATATCCCCGTTAAGGATAAATACCAACAAAATATCAAAATCATAACAATAGGCGCAATACAAAGTAACATTAGTACAGTTGTTGCAAAGACTACATTTACTGTGGGAAAGTGGGAGTGAATGCGAGAATAGCATTTGGAATGTTGTTAATGTACGGCAATGAACATTTTGATCGCATAAGTGTAACTAAAAGAGAGGATTAAGTGATTGTAGTTAGCATAAAGACACTTATAAGGACTGTGATTAAAATACAGATTGGCAATAAATACTGCGCTCACTGGTAGGAATATTAAGTGTTAATAACATAGACAGGCAGTCAAATGTTGCAAACAATAGATGAGGGTATTTTTATAACTTTGTAAATAAATGTGTTAATTTACTCGGATCCGCTGCAGGCAACTTGTAACTTCGAATTAATTCTTCACATAACGCTATTTTATCTGGACTCTTTTCTTGTAAGAGGTTTAATTACGCAGACTACTGGAAAATAAATAACAGCAAAGCTATAGGGTCAATTTAACATTATTCCTACAACAATTCTTACCATTAGCTAGTATAATTCTTCGCAATCGGTCAAACACTTCGCCAGAAAATGTACGGCATAGACGCTAAGTTTACTTGTAGCAGCCTGGAAGAAAAAATGGGAAGCTTAACGGGTGTGTTTACAGAAACAATATTCAGGTGGAGCTAGTAACTGGTTGTGTTTCTAGAGAAAATTCTCTCTACGTAGCGAGACTAGTTCATTATATCGTGTCAGTACTTTCTGTATTTGGAGGTCCCGGTTCAAGACCGGTGCATGGATTACGTAGTCAGCCTGTCCTGCTGAAACAAAACAGCCTGTTCGCTAGTGCAATTCGTTAGCGATTGAGAGTGGCGTCTTATTTCCGCTGGGAGAATTTTTTTTTGCCCAGATTTGGTTTTATACATATGGCTTCCTATTTTGTGATTGCATACAGTATGTGTCACGCGGTAGTCCATGGGATTAGTTTACTTTGTAAATTTTTTCATATGTACAACTCAGTTAGTATTTGTTATTATGGTTGCAACAAAACAGAGGAGTTTTGTAATTAAAATTAAAATTATTCAAAAAATAGAAAGCGTCAATTATTTGTATTCTAGGAAAATGTCATCGCATACTAGGCGTATGCGTTGAACAACGTTCGGTGCAAATGCAATACATAATTACGAATGTTTTTGCGGTCCGACACCTTTGAAGCTCAACGCTTTTCGAGGCCTCAAACGCACAAAATATCTGCAGGCAGGCGAAACCGTTAAATCTNGAAGCTCAACGCTTTTCGAGGCCTCAAACGCACAAAATATCTGCAGGCAGGCGAAACCGTTAAATCTTCCGCGTTATTCCCTGGAGAAAATGACTTCGGACCACCTCGTTAGTAATTAAGACGGTCGAGGACTTCCGCAGCAGGATGCTCACGCGAGACGACACAGCGCTACACGAGCCTCAACTCCAACCAGCACGGTCAACAAGGACATCTGAGGAGGGGGTGCTGATCCGGCATCCACGACCTGCCGCCGCCGTNCCATTGCTTCCATCCCCTACTCGCATTTACAACATCTCACCGCTTGTTTCCCCGAATTTCCGGCCCTTCGCGTGGTGGCAGTCTGTGATCGTATTATACTCTGCATCGTACCTTAACACGGAAATTGTTCGTTTTAGTTGTCGAGTCGAGTCGAGAGATTTGGACGGCTCTTAAAGACGAGACCTGGAGAGCTGATCAGGGTGAAATGAGGTAAGAATGAAGCAGCGCCGAAGTTCAAGGGCGGGGGAAAACGGGAGATCCCCGAGAAAACCCATCGTCCGACACGATTCCCACTTGCAAAAATACGGGAGTGACCCGGCCGGGGATTTAACCCGGTTCGCCTTGGTGGGAGGCGAGCAGGCTAACCGCTCAGCCACTGCGGGCCCTTTGATGCTTTGAGAAGGAATTTCTTTAAACATTGATTCCCCATTTAAACTCTGTGGCTGCAGGCATGTGTGGCGGCTTACGCACATCAAAACTACGCCTCAGTTCAGCTCGCCTTGGGTTACTGCTTCTACACGAGGGTCGTGGACATGGCTTACCCTTGGTGCGACGGGACCCGACACGATAATTCTCAATTTAACACGCAGGAATGTCGTCGTCACCATTACATTTCCCAGAACAACTTGGATTACCGAGAACGTTCTAGACGGCATCTACCTCAAAAATAAATACCACGTGCGGGCCTCTGGNGGGGGGGGGGGGGAGTGATTAAGAGCCGAGAGTTTGGCAGCTCTTGCGACCTTAAGCGACAGGGCGGGATTCCGGAGGGGCGAGGGACGACTGCAATGGTCTGCGAGGTTGCATCGGCGAGCTTGTGTGCATTGAAGAGTGGGACTGATCTGCGGGACTGTGGACTGGATGCATGAGTGAAAAGACATTCGGGACGATGGAAATAGACAGTTTTTACTACATGTGTGGAAGTAATTTGAGCGGTTTAAGGGACATAAGCAAGAGTAAAGAATGTGATAAAAACTTTAATTGAAATGGAGATAGTAATTAAATATTGCACTCAATACGAATAATATAAGTTAATAGGATGCTCAGACTGGTAGATAATAGATGTTTGACTGTTTGTAGCATTGAGAATAAAAATAATTATTGAATTGAGTTCTTTTATTTTTATTAAGACCTCCATCCCTCACGAACTCGGATACGCCTCTCAGGCATTCTTGTAACAGTATCATGACTCGGACTATCACTGTGGGTCCTGTATGCGACACAGTAACTGGGAGTGTATCACGAGGGCACTTTCCTTTCCGACCTCCTTGGGGTAAATTGAGTGCATATTTTCCCGTCTCCCGTATTTTATTACTTGTGTTTGGAAGTAGTGATACTGGTCATATAAACTTTATTGTATATAAAATCTAATTTTTTTAATATTTGATTTGGGGTTATAGTTTTTGCATAATTAATCAACTTCCCAATAATATATAATATTTTTGAAAGTCAAAAATAATTTCATACTTGCTCACACAACACATATGGAATATATGTGATTGCAGCAAATAATCACTATATTAATTAATTCAATGTATCGATTGCAATCTTCTAGAATGAAAATGAAATATAAATATAAATATTATGCCTGTCGTCATGTGTTGAAGTAAATAATTTTATAAGAAAATACTAAGAAACCTTTTTACGGCCAGGCACACCTTTCAAGACAAAACAGACAAAATAGGGATTAAATACTTCGAAATACTTTTGCAATTGAAATGTAATGAGAAACTATGGCACTATTTCAAATTAATAGTTATGCAAATTACAATAATTATAATTACNGGGGGGGGGGGGGCAGCGTAAAACAGCTGTGCGTACCGACGTCATTCGCGGCGTCGCGACGCGACAATGCGCATGCCAGTACAAGTAACGACGCCGCTGTTTACATTCTTTCCACACCAGGTAACATACCTTACAGTTACTAGGTCACTAACTTCAACACACACGCCCGACCGGGACAAACAGGAAAAAAAAAACCCATGCGCACACTCATACACACGCACGCGCGAACTTCGACAGCCTCAGATTATAATGCAATTATTAGGCCTGTGTGTGTTTACATGCCGGCGATCGGCATAAAATATAATTTAACTGGCAAGTTTAGTTATAATTACAATACAAATGCCTCTTAGATAAACGTTTCTCGCAACAATAAATTCACTTTGTTTTAAAATAAATGGAATTCCACAAAAATGTATAACTTTACACACATTTATTGTTTAAACTTGGTATACAATTGTTACCGTATTGATAAAAAAATATATACATAACCATAATGTTTACAAAAATAATATTTCGTATCATAAAATACTGCCATATTTTCATTTTTTAAATAACTTCATAGTATTATTAATGTGTAAAGGATGTACGACGGCAAATTTAAACACTTTTGTTATACACAAATAACTCAAGTATAAGATTATCACTGCTTAATTGCATGTTGTACATCATCATAGAAGTAAGTTACGTAAAGAATCCCTTTCAATATTTCCTCATGTATTGAAACTTAGTTTGAAAAGTAGCTGCACTTTAATTTTCCTTTTTACATTTATAAAGAAATTGTTAATATGAACCTAACGTGCTACGTCTATATACATACAAAATCCTTCCACATCCTACTGTTGTGACGTCACATACGTTGGGTTTTTAGTTATAGTCAACATGGCACATAAGAATAACATCATAATTTTTGTTTGTTGTACATTGACACTGTTTTAATTGTAACAAACAAAATATTTCTGTTCCGGAGGGAGCTATTCGGGAGAATAATTGAACTTTAAAATTGTAACAATATTCGTGTATCTCATCAAATAAATGTTCTGGGATTACGTTGTTTTCTCCCAGATAGGTAAGAAAAACATTATCTACAGAAACACTTTTGCTATTAACATAAAATGTATTTTATAACGTGTAATTAAAAAGTGTAAAATGGTTGGAAATAGCATTTTTAGGGCTTTCCTGCGCTGTTTCTTTAAGGGGATTGTAGTATCCTTAATAAATTTGCTAATTATTGTGTATTTTCGTTCTCGATATTTCTTTAGCACACTATAAGATCATAACTAAGTACAAACAATTTCAATTGTTTGTTTTTTAAATACGTTGTTAAAGAATAATTAAGTTTTTATTGTCCATTTGTTTTCATTTGCTGAATGATCTGAGGATAATTTCACATGTGAAACATCCCTTTTTTAAACTAACTTGATCGTATTCTATGCTTTAAAGTGCCTTATTTTTTTGTTTTTAATTTGTAACCCTCCGAAAACGGTTTCTTTCTGTACCTCTCGGAACTTGAGATCTCGACGCGCATTTGAAATTACTACTACAGACAAAGAAAAGGGAGCACAAAGAAACTAAAGCCGCCAAATCACGAAGGAAAACACATATATTCAATTGCTGACTTGAGTATCTAGTTAAAATAATAACTGGTGGAAATAATTTTTAAAAAACTGGTTTTTAGCAAAAAGCTAGTGGAAAGTGGTGCCCTCCTCACTCTGTGGCCACTGTCTGAACTCGGTGAAGGCCTTGCGTTTGAGCATTCCCGGTGGATGGAAGGAGGGGGAGGCCGAGAGTGCACAGGAAGCAAACAGCGAGAACCAGTTTCGGTATTCCGAGGGTGTTGGAGGTTGTGGTGGGGGTGGTGTTAGTTGTGACCTTGGCGTGGCCTTGGTGTGGTGAGGAGCCTAGCAGTTCTCGGAAATGAAATGACGACTGGCAATAACAACNGGATGGAAGGAGGGGGAGGCCGAGAGTGCACAGGAAGCAAACAGCGAGAACCAGTTTCGGTATTCCGAGGGTGTTGGGGTTTGTGGTGGGGGTGGTGTTAGTTGTGACCTTGGCGTGGCCTTGGTGTGGTGAGCAGCCTAGCAGTTCTCGGAAATGAAATGACGACTGGCAATAACAACTATCTCCATTCCTTCTTCAGCTAACGCCTCTATACACAAATTCCATCGAAAGGAATTGCACTCTATATAATTTTTTTTTTTTTACAGGATGATGAACATATTTTGCATTTTCATTTTTCATGTGGCATTTTGCATTTGCATTTCACATAGCATTTTCAGTCCTAAAATACAATCCCAAAAGTTCAACGAATAGCAATTTTTTTTTTCAAACAAAAATAAATTTTGAATATTCTAAACGTACTAGTATGTAGAGGTACTTTATAACTTCTCCCGTGCACAAAAAATCTTAAATAGCTATCTAAACCCAGTATTCTTAGATAACGAGTGGTGTTACAGATTACAAAAATTGCAATAAAAATATAAGCAATTGGAGCTAGGCTTGGGCTAACTATCTCCGGTAAAAGATTGGATATGTAATATATCATTCCAAGGTCGGATATATATCCGNGCATGTAGCTAACGGCTAGGGTGTTTTTTCAAAGGTTTATTTTCAAAAGTTTCTTCCAGTCGTGAACCGACTATATCTCCATTCCTTCTTCAGCTAACGCCTCTATACACAAATTCCATCGAAAGGAATTGCACTCTATATAATTTTTTTTTTTTACAGGATGGTGAACATATTTTGCATTTTCATTTTTCATGTGGCATTTTGCATTTGCATTTCACATAGCATTTTCAGTCCTAAAATACAATCCCAAAAGTTCAACGAATAGCAATTTTTTTTTTTTTCAAACAAAAATAAATTTTGAATATTCTAAACGTACTAGTATGTAGAGGTACTTTTTTATAACTTCTCCCGTGCACAAAAAATCTTAAATAGCTATCTAAACCCAGTATTCTTAGATAACGAGTGGTGTTACAGATTACAAAAATTGCAATAAAAATATAAGCAATTGGAGGTTGGAGCGAATATAACCTGAGATACCACACCTTGGAGCCAGCCCAGATGGAATTTTGGAGAAATATGGCATTGTTGAGGTAAAGTGTGTTCCATCTATAGGAAGCATGTCCATTCGTGAAGCAGTAAAATGTTTGAATCTCTGCATAGAAATAAAAAATGAGAATTTGCAACTTAAAAAATTACATCGGTACAGATACCAAATACAAGGGCAACTCCAACTATCGCAGAGAAAATTATGTGGCTTGGTAATTTATTGCGACAGTGGAATTGAAGTAATAAGGGAAGAAAGAGACTACGAATTCAGGGAAAAAATGATGTTACCAAAACTGCAGACACTTTATATAGAGTGCTTGTTGCCGGAATTAGCGGACAGTCGTATCAGAAGAGGAATGCGGGTGTGAGAGCCACAGCATAAACTGCAAGCACAGGCAGCTGCAGGAAAATAACAAGCAACAGTTGAAAATGCCACATTGTAAATAGTGTTTTTTTTTTGTCATTTACGCAAAAATAGTCTGTACTCTTTGTATTATAGTCACTTATGACAATTTAAAAATTTAAANATAGTCGTATCAGAAGAGGAATGCGGGTGTGAGAGCCACAGCATAAACTGCAAGCACAGGCAGCTGCAGGAAAATAACAAGCAACAGTTGAAAATGCCACATTGTAAATAGTGTTTTTTTTTGTCATTTACGCAAAAATAGTCTGTACTCTTTGTATTATAGTCACTTATGACAATTTAAAAATTTAAATAATCTTAGTAATTTCAATGTCAATAATATTATTTATAAAGCGCTTGTATTCGGTTGTGTAAATGGTGTTGAAAAAATTACGTTATAATCGACGTATATTGTTATTAATGCTGTAAAACCAAAATAAACGTTTAAAAATAAACTTCAATGTTAGTATGTATATATATACATATATAAGTGTATTAGTGTTTATATATACACACGTATACATATATTTTNTAAAGCGCTTGTATTCGGTTGTGTAAATGGTGTTGAAAAAATTACGTTATAATCGACGTATATTGTTATTAATGCTGTAAAACCAAAATAAACGTTTAAAAAGTAAACTTCAATGTTAGTATGTATATATATACATATATAAGTGTATTAGTGTTTATATATACACACGTATACATATATTTTTATTGTATAGCCCTTCGTCTGCTTTTGCCCTGTTGTTCTGTAAAGCTTTCATATTTTCCTCCGTGTATATTTCATTTTCATGTTTGTGACATTTGTATTACATATTACTAGTACTCGCCTTTCAAATGCAAATTTCATGCTGGTGGTACATACGTAGTCATTTAATTGAATTCGTACGAGCACACGTTCACAATGAAATCACAAAGAGTGTGGCTGTGTCAAAGTCTATAAAGTTCCCGTTAGTGTATGGTCAATGTCAAAATCTGCCGTACAGTTCAAATGNTAAAATGCAAATTTCATGCTGGTGGTACATACGTAGTCATTTAGTTGAACTCGTACGAACACACGTTCACAATGAAATCACAAATAGTGTGGCTGTGTCAAAGTCTATAAAGTTCCCGTTAGTGTATGGTCAATGTCAAAATCTGCCGTACAGTTCAAATGAATCATTTACCAGACACGCACATCGATCGTTTCTGTAAAGCCTGGAGAAAAGAAAGTGTTGGAGATTTTCAATTCATACTACACTACACGAGCATAAAATTTTATATAAAAAATTCGAACTTTGGTTGGCTTGAAATTGAAGTTTGGATCTGGAAAAATTACAACTAACCTCGTAACCTATTTTTGGTTCCGTGAGCATATTTTATTAGTTATACTCACTTTGGATGTAGTAGATTTATCTACTAGTATACTGACACAGTTGCTCTGTCTTGGCAATCATTTCTGTTCGCCCAACCGGGATTTGACTGAGCAAAGCTACTACTAAAACTGATACCGGACAGGAGTGAAATTACGAACACGTACATCGGAGTTGAACAGCAAACAAGTACGTTGCCATTTTGTAACAGCTATTCTTATTGTGCAACAAAGAAACATCGAAATCAAAATCGGGAGTTGTATTATAAATTGTAATTTATTGGCAGTTTATTGAAATAAATAGTAAGATTTATAACAATAGAAAAAATCATAGTCGACATATTATAATTACTGTACGGAAAACGATATTGTGACAGTGATGTTTTCATGTTTATCACTCGTCCTTTATTCCATACTACAACCAATCGGCTGACCGGATCGAGTGCTGGCCACACACCATCCGCCATCCTAGTTTACTCTACATTCGCCTATGTTTACGCTTTGATGACGGTCGAGAACTCTAGTCTAAAAGGTAATTTGCCGTAGGTCGGCCTATTGTCCTGTGTTTTCTTCGTGTTGCCTTGAATGGTGAGTCCAGTACCGATCCGTGTGACATGAAATAGTTGTTTGAACAGAGTGAGTATTTTTTGTATAGCCACAATTGACTTCAAATGGCTACATTCGACATATTACAGGCGATACGATTGAAAAACATATGCATAGGTGTAAGAAGAAAGTCTCTTTTTAAAAAATGCATACATTATAATCCGTTAAAGCCACGTTTACACCACGCCGTAATTTAACTGTATCATGCTAATTAGTTTATTTTTAACGACATTTATGACGGTATTAATTATGTCAATCATTAGCTCTTAATTAACTTATCGTTAGAAGACATTTCGGCATGCAAGTGTTTCCTAAGTTAGGCTATAACTTATTTATTTTAACATAGCTGCATACTTGACAACCAAATATATTAAAATTGACTTGTGATGATATCTGGTTTTATATTATATACATCAGTGTTGTCAAAACAGATTCTACACATTATTTGATGGACGCAGTCACGCTGTGCCAACAAGCTCTCAAATGTGTTTAAAAATAAGTTAGCAATGCAGCCAACATGAATTTATGAGTGTTAATATTCACATACTTCGCAGCTATACTGTCCTTTTTTGTAACTACGGTACTTGGAGACTAGACAAACTCATGATATTGCATCATGTTTATATATATATATATTTTTTTACAGTAAATATTGGGTTTTGTGCCTGCCATCTGAAGGAACGGGGTCGCGGCCCACTAGTTGGTAATCTTCGTAAGTTCAGCTGTTGGATCGCGNGTCCCATCATTATTATAGCCTGTGGAAAACATCAGAGGCCTCCTTTGCCAGGTGGATCGACTACCCGCGTCTTCTAGAGGCAGGGGTACTACATAATGGCGACACGCCCGTCGGCGTCCCGCTTTTGCCCCGGCAATTTCCTGTTCTTAGTTTCATTTCCTCGGCGTCCTGCATTTCGTTCGCTAGGTAATTGAAGATGTAGACGAACGTATCCAACGAACCTCCAAAGGGCCCTCTGGGCGATGGGCTGGTAGAATCGTGTGGAGTACACCGGGCTGGTCCCGATCAAGGAGAATAACAGTAATTAGTTAACATCCTAGTTCTGGTTTTCATTAATTAATTGAATTATAGACGCATTGCCTCGGTACCCATAGTGAAATTCTGCTCGTTAGTCGATTAACTCGTATTCCATTAGCATGGTTGCGGCGCCCTCTTTATTCGTTCACTCTCCGAACTATCGTGTGTGTTGGCATGGAAATATTAGAGAAATCTAAAAAAAAAAAGTAGTTTGCGACTTAAACTTATTTTGTGCGACATGAAGTCTAGTTCTGTGTTCCTTATACAAGGACGTTAGTAAATGATAAAAATTTTACTTCTCTACATTAAAAATAAATCTTATTTTTTATAAGAATTGTCTTCCATTTTTAGTTTGCTCCTGCGTATTGGATTATTTTCCTAATGGCTACTTGCCATCTTGAACAAACCTCCCGTTGAAGTCTGTGAGTACTCATGCCAACATCCCCTAGTTGAGTTTGATTAATTCCTCGCATGGCAATTGAATGTTTAGTACACTAACTCCGGGCTGCGTTCCCCAATCGGGTGTTGTCCTATGCAACGCCAAATATTATTGTTTATTAATTCACTAACTGTTTAAAATAAAAATGATAAGTTCAAATAAAAATAACAACAATTTCTAATTTATGACATTATTATGCAGTTACTGACCCATTTATAAGTATTGGAAAAAATACAATAAACAAGGGTACTTCGCCAATAGCGTCATATTACCAATTTGAAACTTTGGGTAAATAATTGTGTAATTACAGTATAGTATAAGTAATGGTTTTAATAAACGTAGCTTAATTAGCTTTAATAACAATTTTTCTAATGTGAAAAAGTCAAATGAAATAAATACTGAAAAGTCTCGTAAAATAATAAACAAGACCGTGGGCCACAACTGTCTGAATGTGTATCGTTTACGGATAGCTCATCGCTACCCGCAACGAACAATAAAAAAAAAAAACGCAATTTAGCTTGATTTCATGCTCCTCATTTTGTATAACAATATCACATATAAAGGAAGATTTAGATAGAACACAATTCACATATTGTAATGTATCTAATCAACCACACCGGTGACTCAACTAGATCTAGCAGTATGGCCAGTCACGCTGCTTTCCTTTCTGAAGTATGAGTTGTGACTGTGACAAGGATGGAAATGCAGGAAACTTTGTTACAAAAAATGAAAGCTATTTGTGTTGTTCCCAGGGGGTAAGCTGGATTTTCCCTTTACACCCCCCCCCCTTTTTTTTTCTATGCCCAGAACATTCCCTGCGTTCGCTTTCCGTTATAATCTACCAGCAGGCGAAAAAATGGGGTTATATTTTGCTGTCGCCATCTCTCGTCGGAAGGCTGAACTTGCTCAAGAGTTTTTCCAACTTCGCTTCCAAGCTTCGACAACAGGAGCTACGTTAACGAATTCTACCTGTGGCCACTCATGAGTCCCTTTGCCTTAAGGTTTCCGCCTACCTGGGCCTTTTTTTTTTCCCGCGTTTGAGGCCGAGAAGCGCGGGAGCGATAAGGGCGACACTGCCACGCGAATCAAGTGCGTCATCGCCGCTAAGCGCAAGGCTCTGAACTGGCGTCCAGTGTTCTAGTCGCACTTTGTGTACCTGTGGGACTTAAGCGGTGACCCTATTATATTATTGGTGGAACGTCTGTAGGAAGGTTCAATGCAGGGCCCTTGAGTAGTTTTGTATTTATGTGATGCGTATATTTTGAGCTACAGCGCTTTGAAAAAGCCGTTTTTTTTAGGAGTTTTGGTGTACTGTGAAATGATGATTCTAACGTGCGCGATATTTTGAAAGTACTCACCTTCCCTCGTCTGAAGTGTGTGTTCCTTTCGTAGAACAGCACTTCAGACGCACACGCTAATAGTTTCGTGGAAAAACGTGTATTTCAAACACTCAGCAACGCAGTTCAAGCGCCAGGTAGGCGGGAGTCTTAATGGAAATGAGAAAAATACAGAGTAATATCTGCAGTTTAATCCATTGGCCTACATAGTCTGTGAAAATTACAGATCTTATTGGGTGGGTTTGTGGCTGGGCTCTCCACCTCCTCGTGGTATGGGCTGGTAACGCGGTGGCCACGCCGTGGCTGACGGGGTGAGGACGACTACAGGCATGTAACGGCCTCGTCGGTGCACAGGCGAACAGTTACGGCGAGGTTATGTGCAGCCTTCCAGGGGTTGTATATATTCCTCGCCTTGCGGTGACGACCCGCGAACCGAATTGCACATTCCCAGCTGAGGTCCCGACCTGGCACGTCGAGGCGGATCTCGGGGTGGCGGAACTCCAATGAAGGGACTATCTGGGTGAAAACTCAGTGTGCATGGTCAAAATTGTGGGTACCCAGGGGATCAGTGTGAAGCCCCAAAGCCGTGCTGATCACGGGTCGGACACTGGGTGGCATTGTTTAAGCCTTCAGCTAGAAGGAGATCTGGAGGTGGGTATTTGCCTGGAGGGCTGCCCCCTGTGTCTGTCGGGCTGTAGGGTCGGCAGCAGCTGCTGTGGAAAGTAAGCGTGTCAGCTCTTCCCAGGTGGTGGTTTCGAAGGGTTGATGCTCATCTACGAAGGGTCGACGGTCTGGTCCGCCTAGTAAGAGGACTCGTTTACGAAGCGGTTTCGTAGAGGTGGATAGTCCTCGGCCCCATCAAGGTGGCATGTGCAGATTCAACTCTGTATAATGCTTTTGACAGGTGAGGTGGAACCACCCTCGGGTGGAGAACATCCACCCACTGCGATTGGAAAGAACGTAATCTCTTTCTATTGGGAGCATTCAACTACGACCAATTAAAGTTTTGTTCAAACTAACTATAACATGGTTCTGTAGCGATAATGCCTGGTAAGTGTGCACAATCATCTGAACAGCCTGATGGATAATACTGCCAGTTGTGGAAAACAATAAAGCCTGGCAGTGTAAAAGTCCTGAGGTGCACACTTAATAATTGCTCTGGGAGTTGTCTCCCGTAAAACCTCAATGGCTCAGGCACGGGAGGAGCAATACTGTGAACACAAATCGCTGATTGTTAATCAGAATACATGTTACAGATCTTATTAGCGAGAAATTTAGCTTCCGGGAAATACGTACCGCTGTCTTGTGAGGGCCTGTTACAATGCTTTCTTATGGCCAGA
>NQII01000491.1:325876-354493 GCA_002778355.1 Clitarchus hookeri | reverse complement strand
GGGGGGGGGAGGGGGCTACACGATATTAGGCAGGTGTACAAATTTGTACACATCAGCTCTTTCAGTTTTTTTTTTGTGCTCGACTACATTCTGAACTTTAAAATCCTGCCATATTGAAGGGGTATTAAAATATTATGATCAGCAAAGTAACAGAAACGATTTATTTGAAGCTAATTAATTTTCGACTTCGCCCAGTTTACGAAACTGAACATTTATAAAGAGGTGCGTAGTATTAACTGAATGCCGGTAATGAGATTAAAACGTTCCTGCAATTTTCTACGCGTCATGTGTCGACATTTCAACGGAGCGTACAAGTGTAGCTTTCATTCTTACCAGGCAAGGCAGTTACACTTGGCCCAACCAGCGGGAAGAGTTTTGCACAGAACTGAGTTCTAGTAACAACAGTTGGTGCGATAGTCCGTGGCCATTTGCACTTATCGATTCACATTAGTGTGTCGAAGAAGGCGGACTAGTTACTACCCGGAGGACATCGTCCTCTGTAACTGCTTGCTTGGCACAGTACTGGTATTCAGATGTTTCACGGTGCATAAGAAACGAGACTTACCTTCGCTTTACTTCTCGTGCATATCCGTGTGAAGCAAAGACTAATTTTTTTGTAGTGATTGCAGTGGCTCTTCAAGGATCTGAACGCAGTAGTGTAAAATAAAAATGAAGTTAATCTAAAAGACATAAAACATTAGTTATTTCTACTACATAACCACTGTGCCCCAAAACAAGAGCACATACTCTAGAAAGCCTGATTAATTGCGCAAGAGGAATTCGGCCTCCGTAATATATTGGCAGAATGTCACAAAAAATTCATTAACAGACATACGTGACAAATGTTTAAAACAATTATGAAATTTTAATTTTAGATCAAGGGGAATAAAGGAATAATCGCTGTTTCTATCAAGTTTAGAAACTTGTTAAGTTTGAGAGTACCTTTACGGATACTTTTTTACTTACTTCCCCATCTCCATTGCTTTTGGTTTACATAATTGCCCCCTGTCACTTTATGAAAATGTCTTCTAGCATATTAGGAAAAATACGTTTTTAAACTTTCCAGTTTACTGATGGCGGCCGTGTATCGAGCATCTGAATAGTAATGCCTATTAAATCCCCATTTATAGGGTGACTTAACAAGATAGTTTTATTTTTTTTATGTTTATTGCGATACTATTACAAAGCAATATTACGGATACACACTATGCCTAAAAGTAATATAATGAAAGAAAGAAAACCAGTTTTCCTGATACAAGTTTTTTTTTACAGCGCCAGCATTTCGCTAATTTATTTTCTTTAGACCCTAGAAACATTTTCAGGAGTAAATAAGTCCATTCATTTTCAGGAAGTGGGTGTCTCGAAATTCTAGCGAGTCTAAAACTTGTGCTGCTCAGCGCTTCTTGAAATGCAAGCGTCGACATCAGATTTACAAACTCGTCAGTCAGGCTGTTATCTAATGCTACTCAGCGACACTTAATTTGAAATTATTAGCTCTAAGTTGATTTCTACGAAGTGATACATTTTTTTGACTCCTTGTGTGTTTTTTTATGATGTCCGTGTCTTCAGTAATACTGATATAGATGTGTGAAGTCAACAAATTCGCAGAAATATAAAACTTGATTGGCTGACCTTGATCTAGCCGCCGAAATTCTACGAAGTTGTTTCTTCTCCCGACAAAAAAAAAAAAAAAATTAAACATATGTGCGTCTCTAAAAGCTAAAAGTAGTGTAGTATTTATTAGTTTTCTTGATATATGCTAATGCATTTTCTACCAATTTATTTTTCACATTCAATCCTCCCACAAATCACGTTTTAATATTACAGACGTATTTAAAAATTCTGTTTTATTATAATGCTATGAAGCGGCATTCCAATGCAAGCTTTCATACATCGTAAAACTGCGAGAGTGTAATCTTATCAAGAAACGCTAATTATATCGATGCACCTGTATATATTTATATCAGTATGACGCAAAATAATTCTTCATGCGTGTCATTCGTCGTCTCTTAATCCATACGCTATTGTTTTGTATTTGACTTTGCATTTGGTGTTTGTCTCGATAATTTGCGCGCGCGTGTGTCTTTATGTCATAGTAGGCTGGTCACGGTAAACTGAGCACTTTTAAGAGCCCTGCTGAAGATATACTTGTCAGCACGTCGTATATTCTTCCACCATACGTAAAATTAACATTGTCATTGGCTTAATAACTTTGTTCACGCGCCGATCAAGAAAAGTGGGCAATTAGGTATTATACAAATAAACATGCTACAAAGTTTCCTGTTCCTTCACTTAACGCATTTAAAAAAAAACAGAAAACAAAATTAATCATTTCAGCAGTCACAAAGGTTTACCTAACATTTTTAATTCAAGGTTAAGCTGTGGAACTAATTTCTTTCTCTCCGACGTTACCAACTTTTCTGGTCGCATGCAAGTCACACTGTACCTGTTAAAATGTATTATGCTGGAAGTGGCAGTGACATTTTTCAAAGGTTGGTATAAATATTTCTCTATTAACGGTAAGCAGCCTTTAATATATAATATTATATCACGGAACGTAGTGGCACAGTGGCAAACCACTGACCTCGCATTCAGGAGGACCGCCGTTCGATTCCCAAGCCGGCCATTTTAATTTCGGTTTCCCAGGGTTTTCCGAAATCTTTTCGGCAGAATGCTGAGATGGTTCCTTAATGCACGCCCCGGCTGATTCCTTACCTTTTTCTGGATATCTAGTGTTCGCCTGCGTGGACCTTGTTGCTTCTCTGTGACACTCGAAACGCCTGAACGAAAAAAACAAATTGTAAACGAAATACATATTACGTATATGGGACACGCACTTACATGCATGTGAAACACGCCTGCTTTGTGCCAGTGCCTAAGGAGTAGGCCTACCGTATGAACAGAAGCGACAACCATGGCAGACAGATGCGTCTATGAGCGTGTGAGTTTATGGTAGCACGTATAGTAAAACCTATCAACCACGTCACTGCAACCAGGTTATTCTTGTAACAACGTTTCAGAGAACGTCAACACCAAGACACTAACATCAGCTTGTCTGTAATTACATCCCAAGAAACTGTATGCATCCTTACAGCCAATGCTTTTTAGTGATGCATCCCAAACTAAATAAAGATAACTTCAACAAGCTAAAACTTTAAAATATTAAAACGTGAACGACCTATTGCCAAACAAACGACTATCTTATATTGTAAATATTGCAGGAACTACCCAGACATGAAAAATGAACACTGCAAGAAGCCATAGAGATATGTATTGAAACTGCAGGATGTGTCAAGAAACCATTTCAATGTTCCAAGTACCCCCTTCTAGCAAAACTGAAGGCAGGAGCTCTCGCACGAAAACGACTGCAGAGGGTTCGAGAATAATCTTGCGAACCTTTGCGAACTGATCGGCTACAATCTGTTTTTGACCAATATAATTTAAGTCTTCCATTGCGTAACAAAGAAAAAGAACACCGTTAAGGTGCGTTTACACATTTTCCTGTGCGTAAAATAATTAATGATGTCTCGTTTTCACGAGTTACCGATTCGTGTTTGCTGCGTTTCGAAGAAATTGTAAATTTTAGGCAGATGTCTGTCATCTAAGCTATACCGGTTGTGTTAGGAAAAAGAGCGACTATGGAGAATCTAAGAACCTTATTTTAGGATATGATATACGTAGATATATCTGTTCGATTGGAAAGCTTGAGCAGCTATTCAGCGAGTTGGAAGTACTCAAGATCAACGTGGAGATACTCGCAGCAACGTTAAATTAAAGTTCCAGGTAATAAAGTAACTTACATCATGCACAGCCTGCTATTATACAGCAATCAATTCATCGTTAAACTGGTAAGTAATGATTTATGTAGTTATGTTCCACGGCGCTGGATATTTTTATTGGAATCATTACAGCAACACACTGCTAAAATTAGGCCTGTCAGACGCGAGCCAATGTTTGGTTCTCAATGACGTGTGCTGGCCAGTTCTCCAAACAAGAATGCTCTTACGACTTCCAAGAAGAAAATCAAGCCTGCAAAAATGTAAGGGACACTCTTTTTTGTAACGAAAGTGCGAAAAGATGTAATAAATATAACTCAACCATAGGTACTGTGAGACGTGTAATGATTGTAGGCTCCATGAATTAATGAGATGTTTAAAATGTAACAGTAAGTTATCGGTATAACCAATTAGTGTATATATGCTAGTAATTTTGATGACGTGTCCAAATACTTGGATAAAAATTAAACGTGTGTTAAAAAATGTCCAAGCGGAACGGATTTCCCGCAATATTTGGGACTATAACAATTATATTTTGATTGCAGTATCTTCCAAAATGAAGTACACACTGTGTTTATTACTTACATGGCAATATTTATTTAAAAAGGTGTTTAAAGGATTAAAAAAATGGCTGAAATTAAAATGTAACTAGGGCCTCAAAAGTGTTCACTTTACCGTGGACATGCCTATACACACATGAACGTATGTGAATATATATCGATGTACGTACGAATATGTATTCTGTGCAGGCATACAAGTTTTAATATGCGTGCATGTACAGGTGTATAGATATATAAATGCATATATGTATGCATCAATGTTTTAATATGCACATGCATGTATATGTGTGTATGTAAGTATACAGGCCTATGCGTGCATGTACAGGTGTATATATATATAAATGCATATATGTATGCATCAATTCATGAATGCTACGATGTGATTACGCCTGTATTTATGTTTGCATGTTTATGTATGTAATTATGTATGTATGTTCTTTATGTACGCACAGCACGTAATTTATGTATACGTGTAAATAAAAATATATAATTATTTTATTATTTATCTGCAGATGCATAAAATGATCTGGGGTTACAGTGCAGAGGTAAAGCTATAATATTGTTTTATGTACCACTGCGTGAACGGAATGCCGAAAGCAATAATAAGCACGAGATACGCACACGCCCCACAACTGTGCGGCAGATACGCTATAGTCAATTCACGGTTACTTCCAAGTTTTCCGAAGCTCTGATAAAGCTCTACTTCCACGATATCCAACCGCCTCATGCAAACAAAGCTTAACCGAGTCTAGGAAATTACACCAAAGGGACAACGCACCGCTTTCGGGCGCACTCAGTGGAATAATATTTTGCATAAGGACTATTTCCTAATAGGCATTATCAACACACCTATTTTCTCGCTGTTTTTATTCATGTCAGCTATACAATTAAACATTCTAATTTATGTACGAAATATAAATAAAATTCCAATTTAACTGAAAATAAGTTACTTTTATATTTATTAATGTTAAGAGAAGCATAAAACGTTTGTGATATGTGACATAATTGGGAAACAACCGTGCACAACATATGTGAGGTGATTTTAAAAAAAAAAGTATGAAGAAACGGCGAATACACAGTGGTCGGCGGGTCGCGGTCCAGACCTGCCTCCCGCCTCGGGCGACCACTCTCTCCGGCACAGGGTCAACAACCACGGCCTGCCGAATTGACCCGACAGCGCAGCTCCAGCCGGCCCGGTCTGCCAGCCACCTGCCGGTCAGATCGCCGCTGCTCGCCTACTCGCACTAAGGCAAGGCTACTTCCACGACACGTTGGCCAGATCAACGTTAACCTTTCCTACTCGTAGACGAGTTGTAAGAGTTGAGAGTTTCGACCTTACGTACAAAGGTCTCCGCTCCACCACCATTAAAAAAAAATTATGGTATACTTATTTCCAGAAGGGGGCTTACTATTCATGTATTTATTTATTTAATAAATTACCGAGTTATCTAAAAAAAAACAGAATAATCCCGAACTAGCCTTCATTCTATCCTTTGCAAGAATTCTTTAATACGGAATGGGCCTTATTGTGTAAAGCAGTTTTTTTTATATAGAATTACATATTGTTATTACACTTGTATTGTTTTGTTATATTGTTGTAGCCTTTCATGTTTAATACTTGTATTACTTTTTTATATTATTGTGTATTTATGTTTGTACATTAACGAATATTTCATTTGTATATATATGTATGCTTGTATACTTACATTTATATTCCTTACTGTATGTTATTATTTGCACACCGTTGTTGACATGCTCTACACCTTTGTCCCAGTAAGGGTTTGAGTTAGGGTTTTATAGAGTTAAATAAATAAATAAATATAAATTAAATAATCCTGCGTTTATAGTTTCTATGGTGATAAGATCCTCCCCCCCCCCCCCNTTCCATAGTTTGGGAAAACTTGAAACCTGTGCTAATGGTGCATTTTGGTCGTATACCCGGAGCGCTGCCGTCACTCCGATATATTTTTTTTAGTTCAAGATTCGTCTTCCGCACAAATACAGGCTATATTATGTTTGTTACAAGTTCTGTAGAGAATACCCCGGAATCGAACTTGAACCTCATCGTCATCAAGGTTCAAACTTTCCATATCGATACCGACGCCTTTAACCGTTCTGCTACCGTAATGCATGGGAATACGAATTTTTTTTTAATTTGTGCATGAAATACAAGTGTTTAAAAAGAAACCAATTTATTAAGATCAAATTTGCATATAGCCTTTGTATCTGACAAGATACAGTACCAAGTAAAGGTTTAAGAGTTTGGCAACCAAAACCTTTCGCCGCTAGGTAAGCGCTACTGTCGCATGTGTACTAGAGTTTTAACTTCGTGCCTAAGTAAAATATTATTCTTTTATTATTCACGTAGCTTAAAATTTTAATTAAAAGTTCCCTTATGGAACACTGCGCACCTAGCGGCGGAAATTGTCCCAATGCCAAACTCTCCCATAAGAAAACTCTTTTTGTTCCTAACCCGAGTAGAACTAACACCGGCCGATGGCAATGTTGAACGTCATAAAAACAGCTGTTGACAACTTCTGCGTATAAAAATTATTGTGCCGGAAAAAATATTTTTTATTTGTTTGCTCTTTATGATTGGCGAGGCAAGGTTTTTTTNCGTATAAAAATTATTGTGCCGGAAAAAATATTTTTTATTTGTTTGCTCTTTATGATTGGCGAGGCAAGGTTTTTTTCTTTCACGTTATCGCCGATGGTCGATGGGACCTTAGGAACTGAACGAGATTTCTTACGGAAGAATTTGNGTTTTTTTCTTTCACGTTATCGCCGATGGTCGATGGGACCTTAGGAACTGAACGAGATTTCTTACGGAAGAATTTGGCAGAGGGAAAATTCCTGCCGCAAGGTGCTCTGGTGTTTCAAAGCGGTCACTATTAAGATAACGGTAAATGAATAAATACTATATATTTTGGTACAAACGTTAATATTTGGCTCGAATTGCGATATATATAATTCCATCGCTATTATTAACGCCCTATAATGGTATCTATAAGAGCAAACAGTAATAATAAACTGATGTGATTGGCATTGGGCGTTCAAAAACAAGCTTCATCCAACGGGGAAACATTACAAATTTAAGTGCGGAAAAATATAGCTGTCATCAATAGGAAGTTTGTACTTTTCTCTTTTCGCTTAGGGAAACCAAGCAGGAAAGTCCTAAAAATTAAAGTTTAACCATTTCAGTATTATATTTTTNTTTCTCTTTTCGCTTAGGGAAACCAAGCAGGAAAGTCCTAAAAATTAAAGTTTAACCATTTCAGTATTATATTTTTTCGATTCAGTTGTGATATTTATAATAAAGTAATTGTGTAAGCCTGCATTTTGCGTAATACAGTTTCCAAAATAATTTTTAACAATACGTGAATTTATTTCGTTGCATTTACACTCTAGTGCGAAGAAAAAAGTTTATTCTTTACATAGGGTCTAATGTAACACAACTCGAAGATTTTACACAGTTACATTTACTTATAAAAATTTCAATTACCCCGTTTACTTGCAAACAAAACGGGGAAAAAAATATGGTACACATGCGACACTAGCGCTTACCTAGTAGCGAAAATGTTTGGTTGCGAAACTTTTAACATTGATCTTCCCAACCTGTAGTAAAAGTAAACCTATTCGAACAGACAGAGAGGACAGATCCTATGCGGTTGTTTGTACGTAAACTTTTATTTTGGTTCGCTATTTTGGTATTTGGTTGCAGGCGGTTTAAATGCATGCGGTTTCGCTAGTTATTTTTAATACCAACATTCCAAAATAAGTGACGGACAACAAACTAGACGCTGTCATATTTCTGCTTTATTTTAGTAATTCCATTGCGGTGCAAATTTTTGCTGGATGATTTTCAGGAGACTTTTTATTTATTACACATTCAAAAATACTTTACATTTTAGTGCTACCTATCGGTTCATTTTCGAACTACATTTATGTAACGCATACGTTGAATAAAGCGAACATTCATGTTCACGTATTTCATTATAAATACAAACATTGAACCATTCTATAGTATTGCATCAATACACGTTTATCATCGAAGAAATTAGAGTACAAAATATGGTAACCAACTAACTGCTGGGAAATATCGGCGAAGTCTGCTCCTTCCTTGAGCAGAAGTATCGACGTGAGTTCAATTTTTTGGCGCGGCTCGTGCGGAAAACGAGGTCGGTTTCTGGTCGGCTGTTCTAGTTTTCCGCTCTGTATGTTCGGCGTACATTCGAACCAGGTAAAACATGATAAGTATGGACCACAGAGTACGCAAGGGAGAAAGAGACGGCACTCTTGCGTCCTCCTTATTTGCAATGGAATCTTGGATGGGAAAAGTAGGGAAGGTAAATATCCTACGGCCCTAGTACCAACCCCAACACCCCATAAAAAAAATGGCAACGCTTATTTAAATATTCCGCATTCATTTCGTAATTGAAAATTGATTTCGTACGCTTGCTTTAAGCTTGTTTGCCTAACTTAACAGATTTTTACCTTCTTTTGCTAATTTGTATTTATAAACTATTTATTTATTATTTTCTGCAGGGCGGCACCTACTATTGCCGTGCCAGTATTTCGGTTTTAGAGACGTGTAAATATGTCGTTTATCATTTATTACACAGTGCCTTTTACCAACAAGTTGTAACAGTAAGGGCACACAGCATCTTACATTTATTTTTGTTCTGTCTTATATTGCCAATCGTAATTTTAAAAATTAACACGAAGCACGCGCGCGCCAACGTGCACCGTACACTCTCATATTAACCAGTTTTGCCAATAAAACCAGACTAAAGCTCACTAATATAAGAGTAAATAGCAAATAAAGTAAAAATTAAAATATGATGTCGACACAGTTTGTTTGAATAAGGATAATGATTAAGATTTACATTATTTGATCGAATAATTATCATTGAAATTTAATTCATACAGCAAATTCAAATGTTTCATACAGTTATGTTCATGTTGGTATATAAGTGCGTTTTTTTTTTTTTTTTTTTTTCAATAACGGTAACTTATAGCATATTCAGTGTTGCCCCGCTGGTAAAGACTGTTCACGGTAATTAGGTAGTTTTGAAAGCGAAGAGATTTGGGCGGCTCTTAACATCGAGGTTATGAGAGCCGATGAGGTGGGTATGGAGCAGCGCCGGAATGAAAGGGCGTGGGAAACGGGAGATCCCGAGAAAACCCGACGTCCAGCGGCATTGTCCGGCTCGATTCCCACGTGCAAAAATCCGGGAGCGACCCCGCCGTAAATCGAACCCGGTTCGCCTTGGTGGGAGGCGAGTAGTCTAACCACTACGCCACCGCGGCCCCTGCCCTACTTAACATCTACTTGTATGCACATTGTGTATTCTTCCACTGTATGTAAACTTAACAATGCCATGGGCCGGATAACTTTGTTCACGCGNTCTACTTGTATGCACATTGTGTATTCTTCCACTGTATGTAAACTTAACAATGCCATGGGCCGGATAACTTTGTTCACGCGTCGATCAAGAAAATGTAAAATTATTAGGTAAGGAAATATTTTACAAATTCGCATAGTCTTACACTGATTTATATTAAAAAAAACTGAAAACGAAGAAATAATTCAGTACTCAAAAATATTTACTTTATCACTTTTAATTCAACAATAAAACAGTGTACTACTTTATCTCTGTCATTACCAACTTTACCAGAATGCAAGCAACTCAAAGTGGCCGTTAAAATGTACATTATGGAGGTAGTGTGACATTTTTTGAAAAGTTAACTCCGAAAGTGCTCAATTAAGCGTAAACAGCCTGCAAATGTTTTACTCGCTCTTGGCATTGTCCAAAAACTGCACAGTAATATTACTCTGAGGATTTTGTCAGGCTAAAACTTTGACATGCATTACTTTGGCGAGTAACGAAGGGTCAAGTGGAAACTGGCGGGAAATGTAGTCGAACTAAGCGAACTGAAGGAATGTATGTTCTGGTTACAAACGCAGATGGAAAAGTACAAATGACGGGTGGTAGTTAAATCCCTATTATCGATATAAAAGGTCAGTCATACATTCTGTTGCGTTTTTCGACATTATGTTTATTATTAGTTTATGGTGCGTGTAGCTTATTGGGTACACAATTCATTTTTTTTTATATTTTGTAGATTACGTTGGTTGCTTAGTCACGAAATTTTTGCAAACACAGCACGAAACTTACATTACGCTAGTTCCAAAAATCACTTGTCTTGCAAGTCGCGCAAGCAATCGATTACTCGATTTCATTCGAACTGATCTCAAGAGTACGCCTCGATATTTAAACACAGATTGCGTTCTAAACACTCGGACCTCGGGACTAACCACGTCGAAATCTAGTTTCTCCTCTTCCAATAATAAAGAGCATGGTATAGTTTAACTATAAGTACATTAGGGAGGTTTTTCATGGCCAAACTCGGCCATGGGAACCCAATCCCTCTTTGCCGCGATGCACGTCTCCTTGCATGTTCTTCCTTCCCTTATAAGCGTAAGGGGTTAGCCCTGAGACGCAATAATCCCGTTCCTACCGCGGACTAACATATAACACTTAGTTTTAGAGTAGGTTAGAAAAAAAAACCCTGTGGCTTTTGCTTCCCTCGACCCTTCGTGACGTACACCTGCTGTTGGCATGGTTGCCTACCAACCTTCTACAACTCACGAACAACGATTTTTGCATGTAACTTCCGGTTCCGTCGTTTCCGGACCTGGGTTCCTATTTAAAATCGATGGTTTTCACCTTTCCCCATCATCCCTGAAAGTACGTGACATCGTCACGGAATCATCACGTAGTTATGGTGTGGTCAGGCCTTAGCTGAACGGCTTGCCTGATCACACCTTCAAACATTAAACATGCAAACGAGCGGGATTGCAACGCCACCATTTGGTCGTCGATTCTTGCGAAACAAGACAAGTTGCAGAAATCCCCTCCTTCGGTCACTGAGCGGGGCCGCAGAACCACGCGTTTGATATAGACAGGCGTCTGTCGGTCGACGTCGTCAGTCATCTTAAAAGCTCGTTAGTAACAATGTGCATAGCTTATTCGCGGTTTCTTTACACTTTTTAAATANTTGCGAAACAAGACAAGTTGCAGAAATCCCCTCCACCGGTCACTGAGCGGGGCCGCAGAACCACGCGTTTGATATAGACCGGCGTCTGTCGGTCGACGTCGTCAGTCATCTTAAAAGCTAGTTCGTAACAATGTGCATAGCTTATTCGCGGTTCCTTTACATTTTTTAAATCACACCTTTGAAAAATCGTCCCATGTATAACGTGCTTGGTTGTTAACCATGCATCACAAGTGTTTTATGCATCTTGTAAAATACCTTAATTTTCATTAAATTGAATTTATTTTTACATTTTATTTACACAGTAATTTATAAAATGTATTTATAACTGATATGAATAAATACAGAGAGAGCATAGGTGTGTTGGTAATGCCTTGTGGTAAAAAAATAGTTCTCTTGCAAAATATTATTAAAGTGAGTGTGCACGAATGCGGTGCTTTGTCCTTTGGTGTGATTTCCTGGAAGTAGAACTTTAGCAGGGCTTCAGAAAAGTTGGAAGTAACTGCGAAGCCAAATACCGACACAGAAAACACGACAATAAAGATAAACTTTTAAGTGTATTATCAAGGGACAATTTAAAGCCATTGTACTTGCTAAAATATTTTTTTTTACAGCAGTTATGGTGTTGAGGAAGTCAGTGCCGATAACCAGCGCGGCATTCTTGCTTTGTTATCTTTCTGTGGCCTCTACTTCGAAACAAAGACAAAGATAGAAGTTGAAAAAAAAATGTTAGCGGTGGCGGCGGGTAACAATGGCCGCAGGTAGCGCGAAAATTGTTCGTAATTGCGCGGCATTTTCAGTGCGGAGGCAGACGGGAAGGAGATATCGGCAAAACCGCCCACAGCTGCTGGAGGAACGACGTATTTCCACGACCACCTACGTACGAGTCGGGGCTTCGTGTCGTCGAGGCAGAAAAGAGAGCTCGGAAGATCTCCGATTTCAAACCCAACCTTTCTTTAACCGCATAATAGACTCAGTCCTTCATATAAACTGCACACCGTAAAATGAGCAATTTCGAAAGCCCTGTTTAAGATCTACTTGTGTGGGCAGTGTGTATTCTTCCGCCAAATGTAAAATTAACATCGCCATATACCTGATCACTTTGTTAATGCGTCGGTCAAGTGAAACTGCGAAAACATTAGAAAAGTAAATACTCTAAAAATGTATCGATTATTACACTCATGCGCATTAAAAAAACCACGAGGCAAAATAAAATATGAGTATCAACAAATGTTTATCCAACACTTTTCGATTCTACGTTAAGAGAAACGTAACTACTTGCCTAACGTCATTACCAGCTTTATTGTGCGCATGCCAGCGAGAGCGCCTGTTAAAATAAATGCTGGTAGGGGCAGTGACATTTTTCAAAGGTTGATTTTAAAAAATGCTCGATTAACCGTGACCTCGGAGATCGCACTGCTATAAATATTTTCCCTAATTTTACGGAAATGTGGTTATAAAATTTTCTTCGGAAGTCTCCGAGATATATACGGATACGTTGCTTTTCCAATGACTGACTTCCTGTAAATTGTACAGAACTTTTACAAAACCTCTCCGTCGTTAGTAGTTCTGTACTTTCGGATCCAAAAAAAAATGTATGGTACAAATATGTTACTACGTGACATATGTAACTGTTTCAGTTAAGCATGTTTTAAGTATTGCTAGCTGTTACATGAGCTTGATAGTACTTTTTGGTGTTTGAAGGAATATGTCTTAATTCGCATGGATATTCTAACTAGTAACTGCCACAGAAACGGTAATTTTACAGTAAAAGGACGAAGAAAACTTCGTGTAGACTTGGCATTGTTCGTTTCTGAAACTCAAATCTGAAGGAAATAACGAGCCGTTCCGTATTTTACATCTCCCTCTTTCGTCATTTTGTATTGCGTTTCTGTATATTAACTGTACATTTCCGTAAAAAAAATTCCGTTATTTTAAGTAAATTTTCACCAGTGCGTCGAAGGGAAAGGAGAGGCGTAATTTTCTGCTAACGCTCACGGTAGCATAAAACAACGGATTTGCTTATCGAAGGCAATTGTTCTGATGGCGTACTAGATAGCAAACTTAATTACTACTTTTCGCACTTGAGGACTTCAACTGTATTGAATGTTGGTAAACCTGCAGCCAGTTAAAATGCACAGAGCAATGATAATTTAAAAACAGGGCCATTTAATCTCCATAAAAAAAATTGTGGGCTCTATCACTAACACTCATAAACACAAATATTATCAGGATATTAGTATCTAAAAATTATGTCTTAATGCCTCTATTTGAAAATATGTCGAATTGTGTCCTAAAATGAAACATTGCCTCCTACCATAACATTTCAAAGATACCCTATTGAATACTCCAAAACATGACTTTCACGAATTAAGAACTTGAAATAGGCTACATCACAAACTTTTTAGCTTAATTACATCTATCACAAACATACCCTTTTGGAGAATCCCAAGCAGTGCAATCTTTATGCACCCAAAGTCTACAAGATGTGCAGCCATACCACACCACACCTATACATTCGTCACAAAAATACAACACAACTTTTCTCACTTAGAGAATCCTCATAACTACTATCAAAGAGATTTAGCGATTTCCTGCGGCAGACCTTCTTTTTCATAAACTCCTTTTTTTCTTTCTTGGTATTTAGCATTGTTATCCATTTTCAATTTTTGTTTCTGTTCGAGTTTAGTGATCCTCGACTTGCGGTAGGAACAGGAGCAATGTGTTCTATTGAAACTGATTCTGCGCATTGCCCAGGCAGCTGTACTTGCGAGGACCCTGCTTCCGTTACATCTGCAGAACTGGCCGGTGACGACTTGCCAGAGTCCACGCAGACTGGAACGTCATCAGATGTTTGCCGCATTTTCTCAACTAAAATATCTTCCTCTGTGAATACATTAGGATTGAGTGGATGAATTACAGTGGCCACAAAAGCCTGGAAGTAGCCTTTGCCATAGTACCTACTACTGAATATGCTTTGTTAAAGAGATGTGCTACATCGTAGGGAGTTGTTTTGTATAACTTTCTGCTTTCCATAAACGACGAATCGCTTTCCCCTGCGATATGCTGCCTTCAGGGGGCGAGAAAAGCGTCACGTCAAGTGGCTGGAGGCGGTGAGGGCAATGTGGCGGCAGCGATAGCAAGACAATTACCGGGTTCCTTACAGAATTCATATGCGTCCAGAGTGAAGTGGGAGGTGTGGTTTTCAAGAATTAACCAAATTCTTTGTCTACCCTTGCATCAGTAAAATTAGCAAATTGGGAAAACCATGCCTGGAAAAATTTCTCCGTTATCCACCCCAACTTACTGCATCGATAAAATAGAACCCGGTTGGCCATTCTTCTCGAGCAGTGGTGTCGTCCTTTGTCGAGGGAAGATGAACATTGGCGGTGAGTATTCACTTTCAGAACTCATTACACAAACAACCGTTATATTCTTCCCTCGTTCCCAACTTGTGATAGATTCGACNTTCAAGAATTAACCAAATTCTTTGTCTACCCTTGCATCAGTAAAATTAGCAAATTGGGAAAACCATGCCTGGAAAAGTTTATCTGTTATCCACCCCAACTTACTGCACCGATAAATAGAACCCGGTGGTCCATTCTTCTCGAGCAGTGGTCTCGTTCTTCGTCGAGGGAAGAATGAACATTGGCGGTGCGTATTCACTTTCAGAACTCATTACACAAACAACCGTTATATTCTAGGGAGCAAGGGTTGAACACTATCTAAGCTGCCTTTTCTGACACTTTTCGGCAATAATTAAACCTGGATCTTGCACGGTTGTTATTCCCGTCTCGTCCCCATTCCAAATGTTGGCGTCTGTAAATTTATTTGCGTCAATTTCATCCTCTAATTTTTTTTAAGAAGCGGTTAACTTCAGTGGTGTTGAAGCCCTCATCTCTGCTTACACTGGCGGCCTCTGTCTTTCCAAGGCTGGGTTTATGCACTGCGTTTTTGGTGCGTACGTCTCAATTTGCTTTAATGCGTTTGTCATCCGTTGTCAATGCGTTTGCAAACGGGCGTCTTTCCAAACGTACGTGTGATATTTTAGTCAATTTGTTTATGAGTTTTCAAACGTACGTCGGTAGCAGGTGGGGTGGAAATATATTAGTTTACACTTGTTGTTGAATAGAGATAGATAATGAATCCTGTTGTAGTTTACTTGTTGCTTAAAAAAACAACGTAAAAGAAGGCGGTGGTCAGTTCACCCCAGTGTGCGGCTAGAAAGAGGAGCATTTTACACTTTCGTATGTCTCATGCGTCATTTGATGAGCTCTCGAGCAAGGTTCCCGGCTTGATTCGTGGATTGGCCTTTGTCCCTGAGGAAATGTTAGCAATGACACTCAGGTAAGGGTAATTTTACTCATAAAACCTTATAAATGCTTATAGCTATAATTAATTAGTCAAATAGCTTTGGTGTAACTGAAATTGTAGGTCAAATAATGCTTATTTATTTCTAATTAGGAAGAATTGTAAATTATACGCGTGTAATTTCGAGAAAGTGGCCCTTGGTAATTGTCACTAACATTGTTAGCCTAATTTACACGTTGTTGTTTGCAATGACCTGTTCCACATTTCACGTAATATCAGACCATTCTTTACAAACAAATACAGTCTTTAATTGCAATTTCATCAACAAATCATTTCCAAGCATAATATAAATTATGAAAAAACCATTTTAAAATGTAGTCAAATTCTAAACAACGTTTTGATTTGAAAATTATATTACGGTATAAAGTCGCATAATATCTAGAAGTTATAAGAATTAACAAGTATATATAATTTACATATTGTCATTAGTNTTCCCTCGTTCCCAACTTGTGATAGATTCGACCCTTTTCTGACACTTTTCGGCAATAATTAAACCTGGATCTTGCATGGTTGTTATGCCCGTCTCGTCCCCATTCCAAATGTTGGCGTCTGTAAATTTATTTGCGTCAATTTCATCCTCTAATTGTTTTTAAGAAGCGGTTAACTTCAGTCGTGTTGAAGCCCTCATCTCTGCTTACACTGGCGGCCTCTGTCTTTCCAAGGCTGGGTTTATGCACTGCGTTTCTGGTGCGTACGTCTCAATTTGTTTTAATGCGTTTGTCATCCGTTGTCAATGCGTTTGCAAACGGGCGTCTTTCCAAACGTACGTGTGATATTTTAGTCAATTTGTTTATGAGTTTTCAAACGTACGTCGGTAGCAGGTGGGGTGGAAATATATTAGTTTACACTTGTTGTTGAATAGAGATAGATAACGAATCCTGTTGTAGTTTGCTTGTTGCTTAAAAAAACAACGTAAAAGAAGGCGGTGGTCAGTTCACCCCAGTGTGCGGCTAGAAAGAGGAGCATTTTACACTTTCGTATGTCTCATGCGTCATTTGATGAGCTCTCGAGCAAGGTTAAATCTGGTGTGAAAAAGGATCCCGGCTTGATTCGTGGATTGGCCTTTGTCCCTGAGGAAATGTTAGCAATGGNCGAGCAAGGTTCCCGGCTTGATTCGTGGATTGGCCTTTGTCCCTGAGGAAATGTTAGCAATGACACTCAGGTAAGGGTAATTTTACTCATAAAACCTTATAAATGCTTATAGCTATAATTAATTAGTCAAATAGCTTTGGTGTAACTGAAATTGTAGGTCAAATAATGCTTATTTATTTCTAATTAGGAAGAATTGTAAATTATACGGGTGTAATTTCGAGAAAGTGGCCCTTGGTAATTGTCACTAACATTGTTAGCCTAATTTACACGTTGTTGTTTGGAATGACCTGTTCCAAATTTCACGTAATATCAGACCATTCTTTACAAACAAATACAGTCTTTAATTGCAATTTCATCAACAAATCATTTCCAAGCATAATATAAATTATGAAAAAACCATTTTAAAATGTAGTCAAATTCTAAACAACGTTTTGATTTGAAAATTATACTACGGTATAAAGTCGCATAATATCTAGAAGTTATAAGAATTAACAAGTATATATAATTTACATATTGTCATTAGTNCTACGGTATAAAGTCGCATAATATCTAGAAGTTATAAGAATTAACAAGTATATATAATTTACATATTGTCATTAGTTGTAATGCTGATACAATAATTTTCAATAATTATATTGCAATATATCTTTATTATCGTGTATAATATGATTGTTACAGTAAATATAAGGTGTACTATGGATACAAATTAATCTTCATGCTTTAAAGTAATAACAATGATCTTAATTCAATTTTGACCATAAAGCTTTATTAGACAAAAATAAATAAAAAACTTCAGTCTGCTAGTTTATATAATTTGTAATGAAATAATTGATGCTGTAGTAACATGTTAAGGCAACAACAAGGCAAACATTTCACTTTAAAGAATTGTAAAACGTGTAAATAGTACATATGAAAATAACACACATTTACGAACAAAATAAAAATAACCTCCTATAAATTGGACCACATCAAATGGTCACCATTAATACTAATATTATAAATGTGAAAGTATGTTTATTTGTTTGTTTATTTTCCCTTCTTTCACGTCGCAACGGAGTAACGGATCGACGTGATTTTTTGCACACAGAAAGTTGGAGGGCCGGGAAAGGACATAGGCTATTTTTATCCCGAAAAAATATCTCATTCCTCGAGTAAATTCTTATTGGAAAATCGGAAAATGAAAAAGTACACAAACGGAATAACAATGCAACGTCGCAACCAAGCAACGGATCGACGCGACGTAACCATGCAATGTCGTAACCCAGCAATAGATCGACGTAATTTATTGCACAGAAATAGTTGGAGGGCTGAAAGGTGATATTGGCTACTTTTTATCGCGAGAAATATCTATCTACAACAGAGAAATACCAATAAGCGTTTTTGCCATTTAATTTCTCAATAAACAAATACGTAAAATTCAGCTGTGCCCGCGGCTGTAGTCCACGCGAGCGGAGCCGCGGGCACACACAAATCTAAAATCCAGCGCGATATGGTAAAAACACAATTTCATTGGCAGTTAATCATTGACCGTTCGCGTAATGGGAACAGTTAACGGAGTGATAACAAGGAAATGGAATTACTGGAAGTATTACTCATCACAGTATCCGTTGGTGAGGGTGAATAATACCTGCGTTGGTCAGTAGCAAGTGTGCTGTTTTCAGAAAACGTATTATTGAACGACGTAACTGTTTCAGTGCCCACCGGAGTCTTGGGTAGTTTTTTTGTTAATTGTTACTGGCAGTAAGTAGCCTAGATGTGTGTTTCGACCGGTTGTTGCTGATATTATGATTTCATAAAGTTGAGTAGGCTTTACACGTGACGTTGCATTGGGGAGTAAATTTGTTGGAAATCCATATCAGTGTTGGTTTGGATGGTGGTTGCTGGCAGGAATCCGTACTGTGATTGTGATTGTGTGGTATATTTCAACATCAGTTGCAATACGTCACTGAACAATTTTAATTTATCAGCATCACTCAATTTTTTCATACTTGGCTTCAATGATAAGAAGAAATTGGAATCATAATCTTAACGCTGTAAAACTATCTCTTGAGTTTGTTTTGACATCACATCAATACAATTTTCTAACTTATCTTCCAATTTATTATTTTCTCTTCTAAATAGTGTACTAGTAGATGGTTCATTGGATACATTCATATTCTGTTGAAAATATAGGGGAAGCTGCAAGATCGCCATCAGAAGTACTTGCTTCCACTGCTGAGATATGGGCCAAGGAATATTCTGTATCGTTGTGGTTTGGGATTGTAGTTAGAAAATCTAACTGTTTTGCAAACACGGTTTTTTTTTTTTTGCGTCTCCAGACGTTTTCTTCCGTATGGCTCTTTGATTTTTCAAGAAAGCGACCCTAATGCTTCTCCATTTGAGCTGCAGGTTTTTACCTGAAACAATACACCAAACATTTAATTATTTTATTTATTAAATATTTGTTATGAAATACGTTTTTACTGTGTTTTTTTGTTTGTATAGGAAAATGTTGTACAATGAATATGTTTGTTTCAGATTGTTGGCATCAGGATGTACATATGCTGACCTACACTATACATTTCGGGTTGGTGTAACAACAGCAAGCATGATTGTAAAACAAATGTGTACTGCTATATGGGTAGCTTTACACAAATATGTGTTTGTACCACGGGATGATGTAAATACTTGGAGAGACATTGCGACTGGCTTTATGACAAATTGTCATTTACCNATGTGTTTGTACCACGGGATGATGTAAATACTTGGAGAGACATTGCGACTGGCTTTATGACAAATTGTCATTTACCTCATTGCCCAGGTGCAATTGACGGCAAGCACGTTATAATTATGAATCCACCAGACTCTGGTTCAATGCTCTACAGTTATAAGAATTACTTTTCTATTGTTTTGATGGCAGTAGCAGACAAAAAGTACAAGTACGTTTACATTGACGGAGCATATGGTAGAGAATCTGATCCAACTGGGTTTAGCCATGCAAGCTTCGGGAAGAAATTGGAAGAAGGTTCTTTAATCTTACCGCCTCCAGAGCGGATCATATGTATTAATTGCCATATGTATTAATTTCTGACGAAGCCTTCGGGCTGACAACATACTTGACGCGCCCTTACAATGGTGAGAANATGTGTTTGTACCACGGGATGATGTAAATACTTGGAGAGACATTGCGACTGGCTTTATGACAAATTGTCATTTACCCCATTGCCCAGGTGCAATTGACGGCAAGCACGTTATAATTATGAATCCACCACACTCTGGTTCAATGCTCTACAGTTATAAGAATTACTTTTCTATTGTTTTGATGGCAGTAGCAGACAAAAAGTACAAGTACGTTTACATTGACGGAGCATATGGTAGAGAATCTGATCCAACTGTGTTTAGCCATGCAAGCTTCGGGAAGAAATTGGAAGAAGGTTCTTTAATCTTACCGCCTCCAGAGCGGTATGTATTGCCATATGTATTAATTTCTGACGAAGCCTTCGGGCTGACAACATACTTGACGCGCCCTTACAATGGTGAGAACCTTACTGTTCATTCAAGTGTCTACAACTATCGCCATTGGAGGGCTCGAAGGTGCGTTGAGTGTGTCTTCGGCACACTCGGTAGCAAATGGCGCAGTTTTCACAAGGTGATGGCTTGTGGTGTAAAAACTCTCACAAGTATAGTCGAAAGTATGTTGTGCCTTACACAACTTCGTGAGGGATAGAGATGGCGTAAGATTCGAAGACACTATTGAAATGGCAGGACTGTGCGACAACGACACCATCGAACCAGTAGTGAGAGGGGCACCACCAGCGTACATGTACAGATACAATTTTGCTGATTACTTTTTAAGTCCTATGGGCTCTGTACCAAGGCAGAGATGAACTCAATTTGAACAGTTTCAATGAAACTGCTTTTGTGAGTATCTAATAGAAGATAAACCTTGATTGAGAGAACATTTACCTCACAATAATCAACATTTCTTGTCTGTTGTAAAAGTTGTAACATTTCAATGGTCGCTAATTGTATGATAATTACGTGACTAAGTAATTAGTTTATGTTAATGAATTGTCACATGTGAGGCGTGTGCATGTAACTTAAATTCCGTATGTGCTTTATATTAATTACGTCTGATAGCAAAGTAATTATTATGTGTAATGAGATTTCATCATGTCAGAACATTTGATTTTCAATTGATATTTGTGATATGGGAAGTCTCTGCCCTCTGTCCCATAACCATAGCAACGAATTATAATGTGTACTGGACATGGCTTTGTTAGAGAAACGGTATAATTTTCCTCCTCATATTATTACTACTCCCAGGCCTAGACTAATCTCTGCAACCAAAAATCTCACACTGTTATTGCGTTCTGTCTTGCACACACGGTTTGGCTACCATATTACCCATGCCGAACCATCTCGTTAACCGTATATATATATCATATCCTCCCATTTTCCACAAATATTTTCCTCAGAGAAAATACATATGTACCAATAGTTTACTCTCACATACTCCTCTANTTTACTCTCACATACTTTTGCACCAACAGTGGGGCTTAACTCCTCTATTTTACAAAGTAAATAAACATTTGGTACAGTTTAATGCGTACTTATTTAAATTTCTTAAACATTAAANTACCAATAGTTTACTCTCACATACTCCTCTATTTTACAAAGTAAATAAACATTTGGTACAGTTTAATGCGTACTTATTTAAATTTCTTAAACATTAAAAGGGTAGTCTGACGTCCGTTTGAAGTTACGATAACTAATTAAATGTCGANAAAGGGTAGTCTGACGTCCGTTTGAAGTTACGATAACTAATTAAATGTCGAATTTATAAGAATATTTTTTTTGTACCCTGTGTCATAAGTAGTCCCGTTTTATAATCGTTTAACTATGTATAGGCGAAAACTACAATATTTATCTCTTAATTATGTCCTAGAATCCAGGTAAAGGCTTTAGGTGGGTTAACATTTGTTGGGGTTCCATTGGTGGAGTTTTAAAAACTAAAGTACATAATAACCTGCATTTCTTATGCCCAACTGACACGAAACTAGTACGTACAACATAGCAGCAAAATGCAGAATGCAAACGGGTAAAGTACAAGTCATACTAGTAAGGTATTGCTGTTACTAACCATACATCTTGTCGGGTTCCAGTTAATCCGAAAATCCTAAAATACGCAAAGCTAATACCAGAAAAGTTACTGTGTTAATAGTAGGTTCAAATGCAAATAAAAGTACTTTTTATTATCAGTAGTTCTAATAACTGATTNAAAAGTTACTGTGTTAATAGTAGGTTCAAATGCAAATAAAAGTACTTTTTATTATCAGTAGTTCTAATAACTGATTCCGTTTTTTTACAACATTCAACTTCTCGTCACAATCAGCATGAAATATCCTGCATTTTGCAGTCCATTGATCTTTTTACTTGCATTCTTCGTCACTTGGATCCCACAGCACTTGAAAATTTTTGATGCAATCAATTAACTTCAATTAACAGTTCAACGCCCACAGAAAATGCATCTATGCAGCACTTGCNGAAAATTTTTGATGCAATCAATTAACTTCAATTAACAGTTCAACGCCCACAGAAAATGCATCTATGCAGCACTTGCACTGTTTACCTCCATAATACATTACCGGAAAGCACAACAGCGACAACACAGTGTGAAGATACGCTACCAGTGGAGTGGACTGCGACAATTTCGGCGCGTGGGCTGGCGAGAAGGCCACACCTCACCACTCATTCCCAAGAAGGACCATTCAAAAGACGTGCGTCCCGTGACGGATCGAAAACGTGCGTTTCGATAAACGGTCTAACTTAACTCAATGAATTTAGACAGAACGCACGTTTATTTCGGGACGCCCATTTCGAATGCTTGACGGATGGATTTTGCGAACGTACGTTCGAATCGAAGGTACGTCAGCGCATAAAGTGGTTCATTTTGACCAATGTACTNCGGATGGATTTTGCGAACGTACGTTCGAATCGAAGGTACGTCAGCGCATAAAGTGGTTCATTTTGACCAATGTACTCAGGAACGTACGTTTTCCGACGTACGCACCAAAACACAGTGTACAAACCCAGCCTGACACTGCTATTATGTCGGCTTAGGAAACCAACAAGCCAGTCCTATCCCGCCACCTTCGTTCCTTTACTAAAACGGTGGTTTGTTCCGTTTCGCTCTGCAAATTCAAACGCAACACGCCGCAACTGCACTGGAGTCAAACCATTCAATATTTTTCAGAGTAATTTAACGTGTTCCGCAAGCGCCTTTTCTTTGTCCTCGGGAAGGTCACATTTCCGTCCTAACTTAGGAGCATGGAAAGACACATTTTATATTTCGTTCCTGCAGTGTACTGAAAGGGATGCCATATGATTTCGCAGCTCTGCGTATTGATACACGATCCTTTACAGCCTGAACAGCAATTTATAGGGACTCAGCCTTCCATTTCTCCCTTCTCGGTTTTCCGCGTACATTTCCGTGGCATCTGGAACAATAAATATCGTGGTAACTCTACCTAATGCTGGTTTGGAAGTATTGGGGTAAAACCGGTCAGTTTGCAAGTGCCCGTAATTACCCCACGCCTACTGACCGCCATTACCCGAAATGCATGTCTTCGCAAAAAGGTAAAACTGAAGCCAACAAACTTTTACACCAGAAAACTTTCTACTCTTTCTTAAACTATATATTTGTATGGTCTTATAGGTAAATACACACTAATTTAGCATGAAAAGAAGTGCCAACTTAATTTAGCAGCTTTTCAGTTTTCCTGACATCAGAAAATGAGGACAAGCATTCCACACTATCGCAGAACAACAACAACTGACAAGATGGCGTGGCTTCCAATTCTGGTCCATTCGTGCCTGTAGAGAGGGCAGCACCTGTCAAGAGTTCAACTCCTACATTCCATCTTCCTGATATTGCGATGACAGGTACTTCCCTTGACTGTCGTTACCCCGTCCTCCCCTACGATGTCTAAGAATTAATATGACAACACTTAAAGTCCATTGCAGTTTAGATTAACTCACAAGTCCCCATTTAATTATGGCTTAATAAGAGACTCTCTGAAAATTACCTTCCGCCTGTGCGCTGGTAAGACCATTAATGCTTTACTGTAGTTTCCCTTGCAGCCAGGTTTTATTTTGGGTTCTACGTGACACGGTTAAGCGCAGAAAGGATAAATACAACGGAATCCTCAAAACCACAGCGGATTCCGTACTAATTCTGACACTGCGCTCATAACTTAAGGGCGCATGTCACCAAAAAATTCATTATTTTATATTGTTATGAAATATTTTTCAACTTGTAGGCATTACTTACACCTACTATTTCCTCACTTCAAAAAATCTAGACCGTGTATTTTTTTTTGCATAATGGCATGTCAAAACAACAATTTTAGTGTTTTAGGGATGTTAAAATAATAAAAACCATCTCACTTAACGGAATAAAATAACTCACATTGAAATAAGACATCACCTCAAAATGAATTAAGACATTACCTTGCAGTCACCAATGCTAAATTTTATGTAAATGTTTTCACTTATTTTATTTGTACATTCCAAAAACACTAAATTTATGATTCTGACATGTCATAATGCAAAAACTATGAGGTCTAAAAATGTTTATGTGAGGAAAGAGAACTTAAAAGTAATGTCTACAAGTTGAACGGTATTTCGTAATAATAAAAATAATATTTTTTGTGATAAGCACTAATAGGGGGCCGCAGTGGTGTAGTGATTGGACTACTCGCCTCCCACCAAGGCGAACCGGGTTCGATTCCCAGGGATCGCCCTCGGATTTTCGCATGTGGGAATTGTGCCGGATGATGCCGCTGGTCGGTGGGTTTTCTCCGAGATCTCCCGTTTCCCCGCCCTTTCATTCCGGCGCTGCTCCATACTCACCTCGTCTCATCCTCGATGTTGAGAGCCGCCCAAATCTCTTCACACACTCACTCGAGGTAGTCTGAGATACGGAATGTAATGACGTCTCGTCCTATGCCCACTCGGGATATTATTTCAGGCCCAGGGAGCCTATGCTCGACTTTCCATTCGTATACGAATCACNTCGTCCTATGCCCACTCGGGATATTATTTCAGGCCCAGGGAGCCTATGCTCGACTTTCCATTCGTATACGAATCACCCGCCTTACCGCTCGAAATGCACTTTTTTCTATGTTTGAAAACTTGAACCACTACTCGTCAAGTGGCGGGCACTCGAATTTGGACTCTCGTATGCGAACCGGGAAAATGAAGGTGGCAGGAAAAGTTAATGACAACTGCATATTCTTGGAAATACTCATAGACGTTTAAAACGAAGAAATGTATGTATTAATTAAGTTTTATATTGATTACAAATAATTAAATGACATACACGAACTCGTTGACTTACAATACGAGGCAGTTGGCAACCCTGCTTGCTGCCTACTCGGAGTCAGTCTCGCCGTCCGCGTAGCTGACCAGCAGGGGATATCTGCGTGGGGAGAGGATGACAGCGGCAGACTTCCCGCGACCGGATATCCTCCATGGGAGAAATCATCTGGCCGCGGTCAAGGTCGCGGTGCCTCCAGTGGAGCGGGCTGCAACCACCCACCGTGGCAGCGCGGCGCAGCGGCACCACAACCGTGCTTCGTACTGCGCCACAGCGGCACAGTGAGACAGAACAGCCAGGGGCGTCCAAGTCAGCAATATCGACAAGGGAAAAACTGAAGAATTATACAGTTTTTCGTGCACTGTAATTTATATATATATATAATTTCACAAAGAATTATTTGGAAACCGTTAGTAAGCTTATTTTTATGATTCTTAAAAGCAGATTCGAGGAAGATCACAAACAGCAACTTCGCATGTTTAACAAAACAATGTGTTGTAAAAATACTACATTTCAGTTGCACAACAAAAAAAAAATATTTGGCANCTTCGCATGTTTAACAAAACAATGTGTTGTAAAAATACTACATTTCAGTTGCACAACAAAAAAAAAATATTTGGCAACTAATTTTTCAAAATAATTTGAATGGAAAGTCCACGAGAATATTTTGTTCACTACGTAACTGCTTCTCTATTCACGTAACGATTTTTAATATTAATTTTGCAAAAAAAAAATTACGTGCGTAAATTAATGCATCATTGCTCATCGAAGAGTTATTACACACCATCTGGACGCAACTTCATCTCGAAAACCAAAATATATGTGTTAACAACTATTGTAGCGAAACCCAGATGTTTTTTTTTTAAATTGACTAGTAAATATAACAATACCATCAGGAATCTTGTAGGGTAAAAAAAAAAAAACAGTGTCATGTCTTTAAGTCTTACTACAGGTGACAAAATTGCATACTTCGTTATATCCATCTAAACTTACTGTAAGAATTCTGCCAACTCTGACGCATCGGGATCCGGGATCGGAGCTTGGAGCTGTTCATGCTCTGTCATTCCGGTCCCTGGCGGTTATATTGTCCGTCATGTTGTATGTCGGTGACCTTGACCCCGGTAAACTTTGACATTTAAAACCCAAAAAATTCCACAAATTTATAAAAAATTACAAAAATTTATTGTGAAACATTTATTACTAAAATAATTTATTAAAAACAGTTTTTAAAATGACTAAAAATTTAATTATTAGATATATATTATTAAAAACGTATCGTTAAAAACTTTATTTTAAAAAGTTTACATTTCCGGAGGTACCCCCTCCCAGCACCACGTCTAGCAGACGATTGACCCCCTCCACTCCCACCACCAATTACTCACATTCGTTTGGCCAATTAGATGCGTTCGCTCCACCTCCACCAATGATTCTCATTGACTAATTACTGAACTTCGTTTGATCCCCTTCCAATATATTTAATTGCTCCACCAATTACTCCATCCCCTCCAATGATTCTCATTGGCTAACCATATCATGTGGCTATACTGCCCGGTGAAGTACGGCCACGACCAAATTCCCTAACCCAGTGACAAACTGCCCTTGACCGGTGGTGTGAAAGTGTGCATCATTCGGGAGACCTAGGTTCTGCCCAGTGCTTCCGAATATCAGTGTGAAGAATTTCAAATAAGCACGGGTNTCGCTCCACCTCCACCAATGATTCTCATTGACTAATTACTGAACTTCGTTTGATCCCCTTCCAATATATTTAATTGCCCAATTTCCCCACCCGCACCATAGGCTAATTTTTCGTGTGTTTTCGGAAACCTTCGTTCGACCAATTAGTCGTATTCGCTCCACCCATACCAAAGATTCTCATTGGTTAATTACTCAGCTTCGTTCCATCCCCTTCCAATATATTTAATTGCTCCACCAATTACTCCATCCCCTCCAATGATTCTCATTGGCTAACCATATCATGTGTCTATACTGCCCGGTGAAGTACGGCCACGACTAAATTCCCTAACCCAGTGACAAACTGCCCTTGACCGGTGGTGTGAAAGTGTGCATCATTCGGGAGACCTAGGTTCTGCCCAGTGCTTCCGAATATCAGTGTGAAGAATTTCAAATAAGCACGGGTAACGGCAGGCGCAACTGTAGTTGTAGTTATATACATTGTCTATTTCCTTTTAGTTGATCGAGGAATTAATTTGTTTGTTTTTCTATAGTAATTTTTGAGGTTTTGGTTAAATTCCTCAAGTAATTACTTCGGTTTTCTGTTTCATTTACTGCTCTCGTCTGTCTCTCGTCATTCATTCACTCCAGTACGACAAAAGAGCCTTTTGATTTTTGGTCGGCATGTTATGTTATCGTTATACATTGTGTGTTTTATTTTTCTGTAATGATCTGTAAATTTTCATGTAAATATACAACATTATAAATATAAATAAAAATGCTACGTTCATATAGTCCATTCACAGTTACTTCCAACTTTTCTGAAGCCCTGCTAAAGATCTACTTCTAGGATATTTCTCCGCCTCGTACAAACAAAGCTTATCCAAGTCTAGAAAATCACACCACATTCGTGCGCACTTAGTTCAATAATATTTTGCATAAGAACTATTTCGTACTAGGCAATAGCAACACATTTATATTCTAGCTGTTTTTATTCATACAAATTATAAATTAAATATTACTTATACTTTATAGATAAAATACAAGNAATTTATATTCTAGCTGTTTTTATTCATACAAATTATAAATTAAATATTACTTATACTTTATAGATAAAATACAAGTAAAAAGTTTAAATTAAACAAAAATAAGGTACTTTTATGTTAACAGAAGTATAAAACGCTTGTGATATGTGGCATATTTAAGAAATAACCAAACACGTCATGTATGTGGTGATTTTCCAAAGGTTAGATACAAAAAATGCGAAGAAATTGCGAATATACTATACAATCAAACTTTGACCTCGGTCCAGATTACAAGCATGTCAAGTCCCCGCTGCGCCGTGCTGCCACAGTGATGGTGCGCCTCATTTACGAACCTCTGGACGAGAACTCGCCCGCGGCAGTGCCGGTTGGTGTTCATACGTGGACGGACTGGATGGAGCCTTTTACCTCAGTTTAAGAGTCGTGATTCAAACTAAAGGCCGTAACTCGGGAATACTCGCCGCGCGTCACATAAAAGGCGGTGCCGCGCTCGTGTTGAGTTTGCCCGCTGATTCGCATCGTAACAGACCAATTTCCCAGCGACGAAACACCCAACTGTTCTCCGTCTGAACTCAGCACAGCAGCCAAAAAAAATATTCCTTCGTACTTGTTGGAAAGGAAGTGAAAACGACGTAAATGTTTTTGTCGTTTCTTACTCTCAGGATGCGAATTAAACTTTTTGGCCA
>NQII01000491.1:280383-323069 GCA_002778355.1 Clitarchus hookeri | reverse complement strand
CCCCCCCCCCCTTTTTTTTTCCAGGGCCAAGAAACTCGATAATTTATTGTCATTATCTTATGACGATGAAAAACTTACTCATAAAATAATGTCTACAATTAACAACATAATTATCTCGATAGTTTAATGAGTATGTGAACAGGATACTAATTTTCTTAGAAATCATCAGTATTTATTAGATCAACAGCAAATTGTAATTCTGTTTCCAAGTAACGCGTTTTCTACCGGTATTGTGAAAAAAATTGGGTAATATTTTATATATATATATATACACGTACGTAGTGTTCAAGTTCAGGGCTCCAAAAATAGCTCTGCCGCAAAGGCCCCTCAAATCCTCCTGCGGCTAAACATGTAAAACACTTTAGGGCCAGCTGTTTTTTCGCGAAACGATTTCCGCGGCGGCTGGACTTCAATATCCTATGTGCACGCTTGCATCTTTCCTTTGGCTATTGGCTGCACAGTTTTACGCAATGGTATTTCATGCATACCCAAAAGAACTGCCACAATTAAAAATATATACATACAGGATGATTTTAAATCATGGGACAAACATTGAGGGGTGATAGAGCTGACTAAAACAAACAATTATTGTATAGGAATATATGGGCGGAAGTGACGCGTTGAGGCACAAACCCAAAAACATAACNCTAAAACAAACAATTATTGTATAGGAATATATGGGCGGAAGTGACGCGTTGAGGCACAAACCCAAAAACATAACACTTTAACGGAAACATAAAATGTTCATTAGCAGCATACGTAACGAGTGATTCCGTACAGAAAATGTTAAAACAGTTGCTGGAAATGCATCCACCAACAATCACGCATGCTTGGCGACCTCTACATATGGCGTGATTGGCTGACAATGGTGGCGATAGTTGAGGGCAGTCAAACGGTGCGCCAGTGACCTGCTGCATCAGTATCAGCATCACTCCACCGACGCTACCAAGCTTGCATTACTGTCGGTGATAGCAATTTTGAGCAATTATTATAAACATTTCTGTAAAAAGGCATTTAGCGGCGACGTTGTAAATAAACACTGTGTTGCATTTCATATGTTATTTATATGTTTGTGCCTCTGCGCGTCACTCCCGCCCATATATTCCTATATAATAATTGTTTGTTTTAGTGAGCTGTACCACCCCTCAATGTTTGACCCATCACTTTAGAATCATCCTGTATATGTTTTACCTTTGAAGTATTTGCAAAGCCACGTACGTTTGAAGTCAGTAGCCGTTTCCAAAGCAACTCGGCCTTGCAGTTACCGNGAGCAATTATTATAAACATTTCTGTAAAAAGGCATTTAGCGGCGACGTTGTAAATAAACACTGTGTTGCATTTCATATGTTATTTATATGTTTGTGCCTCTGCGCGTCACTCCCGCCCATATATTCCTATATAATAATTGTTTGTTTTAGTGAGCTCTACCACCCCTCAATGTTTGACCCATCATTTTAGAATCATCATGTATATGTTTTACTTTTGAAGTATTTGCAAAGCCACGTACGTTTGAAGTCAGTAGCCGTTTCCAAAGCAACTCGGCCTTGCAGTTACCGNTTTTGAAGTATTTGCAAAGCCACGTACGTTTGAAGTCAGTAGCCGTTTCCAAAGCAACTCGGCCTTGCAGTTACCGGAACAACGGCACAGCAACGGCCAGCATCATGTTCGGTTCGTGTCACGACTCAAACTGACGAGGCCGCTTTTGGGTAATGTGATCGTTTACAGTTAACGTGGAAGACTGACGTGCTTCATTTCCATTGGCTGTTCACCTCTACCGGGAGCGGAGCTGCCAAGAGTTGTAATTTCAAGACGGAAAATGTGCGGGACCAGAACAAATGATTAGGGATAGGAAAATTTCGCGTTTTAAAGGTCTCGTACTATGCACTCCCCTGTCCAACGTATTTTCTAGCCTCAGCTTTCTATTCATTGGCTGCTGTCCTAATGTGTATGTAGCCAGTTGTAAACCCCAGATCACGTTGCGCGGGACTTCGTAGTTATCTTGCAGGCCTGTTATTGACTCGGATTTTACCTGGGCGTGTCTAATAAACTGTGATCTAATTGCAAACGTAACATAAATGTACATGTGTTTGACGTATAACTTGTCCTCAAATGAATTAGCGAAATTTTTCAGTCCCTACAAATTACTGTTTAAGCTTGCGACACGAATGGAGAATATTTAAATGCATACTTTTGATACGCGCTTTGTGAGCACAGACGACTTTATGATGTAACTCACTGTTTACACGATGTATACAAAGATGCCCAAGGCTAGTGGAAAGAAAGGGGTGATTGGAATAAACACTGGCCCTTTATTTGGAATGGCGAGCATTATTCTTGTACTTAGGGCACCATTTACGTCGTGGCAATAAGGAATTAATTGAGCTAAGTGTAAAAATAGCGTTTCGGGACGAACGTTTTAAGGGCTGTTAGTTTTTGTCGACAGACCTGTTTAGCCAAAAGAAATGTTGTGGTTATTGTTTCATGTTTGAAAAATTTCCGTTTGAAAAATGGCACGTTTAAAATTGTAGCCACGATTTCATAAAATGTGCAATCTCATAATGAGGTTTAATTTAGTAAGCTACTTTAGTGTTAAGAAAGATTTCTAAAAATTTTGTACATTCTTAGGGCTGCTAAAATGCCATTAAGCTTGTGTATCTGGTACAAAACTTTGATAATCTATTTGCAAAAGATAATTATGTTTTGATAATAAAGGTAATAAATAATAAATTAGAGTTTGAGCTTTAAATTTAGTACAGCAAAATACATGTATAGTTTTTTCACAAGCGCTATCGTGTTGTGGAGTTTTACGCTTTAGGAAACATCAAATGTTGAGGAATTGTGCTATGTTAGCTAAAAGAATCAATTATGCAAGCTACCGCAGATCATAGATCATGGCTAGGGCCAGCTGTTTTTCGCGAAAAGATTTCGGGACAACATGTACTCAAAAACACTAGAGCTCAGATCCACTTTTGTAATTGGCCGAGTTTAACCGTCACGCGTTGTAGGTACCTGCGCCAGCGAATTACGGACACTCGGTGTTGGAGTTGATGCTTAATTTTGATTGGCCCAGTCAGGTAAGAAACTGTCTGCCGACAAAGAAACGTGGCCAATAACCAAATTGAAAACTGCACGTATGTCATAGGACATTGGAGTCTAGCGTTCGCCTGAATCTCTTCGCTAGTCATGGCCCAACCCTTCTGCATTTGTTGCACTGGATTTATCAGGGTGTTCCCAGTGAGCCCAGTCNGGGGGGAGGCGTAGCAACGTTGATATAACATTTTATTATAGTGCAGGAATTTGCTTAAACACTTAAGACTTATTTCTATCATAGCCATCTAAGTTAGGCCAGGTTGGCAGATTAAAATTTGTGGCTTTGTATTGTATCGTTCTACTTCATTACTTGATTATAAGACGGCGCGACATACAGAATTTGATGTCGATCGTCTATCACATATCGATTTAAGTTCGACATGTCGGTCTCGACGATACCAAAGATCGTCTCGACTATTAATTACGACTTTGACTTGTCGACCTCGACCTCGTGTCGAAAATTCAATACTATACACCCAAAATAATAACGACCTCGGAATGTCGACATTTCTCACAGCCATACTTGACTTCTGTCGAATAGTGGCAGCCAACACAATTCATTGTTTCTTCCTTTCGTAGACAGGTAAGCGCCCATGAAGTGTTTCCTTCAGACGGTGTCTTTGTTTAATTATTAACTTCTTTTACTAGAATTTTTTTGCTTTTTCTTTACTGTAAGCATTTTCGATTAAAGCAATTAACACGTGTATATGCCGTTCTCGGTTAATTGAGCACTTTTGAAAGCTCTGTTTAGGATCTACTTTTACTTCTCATTTTGTATCCTTCTTCTAAATGTAAAATTAATTTGCATGGGACTGATCACTTTATTCATGCGCCATTCAAGTAAAGCCGTGGAATGCTAGGAATGTACATGTGCTACTAATATGCCAATCGATACTTTAATGTGTATAATACAAGAAATACTAACTTCAGCAGCGATACGTTTTCAAAATTACGCTGTAAAAAATTTGCTGGCAAACTTCCTAAACTGTGATAGAAGTTTTTTTTAACCTATACACTGGACGGAAGTAATACCACACATCAAGCTGCAGTTACAGGAATGTTTAGCGTCGCTGTTATACAATGTTTGGGCACTTCCCTACGCATTTGCCAGTTTCCTGAGCGAATATAGGAACGTTACAATGAATGTATAAGGAGGGGGGGGGGGAAATTACCATTCCCGCTTTCTCGCTAAGCGTATACACTGGTATGATAAATTCCCGAACAATTTCTTAGCGTGTACACCCGCAATACAACGTCGAGTGTTAATAACTATTTTGAAGAATTCACTGCCAATTTAACTAGGAACCTACATGCCAGTGTGCAATTTAGTATATGTAGTTATGATCACTAACTTTTTTTCAAAGGCTGTTTTCTAAAGTGCTCACATTACCGTGAACTGCCTAAACGTGATTTCGATAAAAGAAAATATCGGTTTGTAGTATTGCTATGAAAGTGCTGTACACTGAGACCTTTCATGAAGAGCGGCAGGCCATCGCTGTATGCAGGCCCGGCACACAGGTAGACATCGTAGGTGGCTGGTTCGAGTCCACCTTCGGACAGTACTCCGATGTACTTTCCAAAATTTAGAGTGAACTAGAGTGTACACAGGGGATTATGCAAGGGAAGTGTTTTAAGTCCTACACACATCAATAAACAAAACATATTAAAATGAACACTCTTAATAATAAATATCTCTGTACAAAGCGAAATTAAGCGAAATTTGAAAACAATTATAAAGACAGTATATGTATGATAAAATCTTAATTCCGTTTTTCCACGATTTATAACGTCAATCATTTTAACACAAAGGTACAGTAATTATTCATATTTAGTAATTTGAAAAATCCTGATGAAATAAACAACTTTGATGATGCCGTGGTCTAATTAAAAATATGATGCCTCAAACTGGCTTCTCAATGGTACATATCTTTGTAACCGTCAGCGCGTAAGTTCACCCAAGCAATTGTGCGCATGTTGCCAAAGAGGACGTGCTGAGTTAATATGGCAGTTTTTCATACGCGACGTAACAGGCGCTCACGCGTCAAGATGTAACATGCTAACAGACTTCTAACTGGATTAACTTCATAACGTTGGCAGTCCACACAACTCAAAATAAATTATTTTTCGTCAAAAATTTTAATGTAAAAAAAGTTAAAAACTGGATTCGTTTTGTGCATGGCCTAGAAATAAAACATGAAACGGAATTTTAAATGAAAAAATATTTTAAAGCAAACGCATCACTNCATGAAACGGAATTTTAAATGAAAAAATATTTTAAAGCAAACGCATCACTCATTCCATGGATAATAAATGTTTCGCTTGACTCATATAGTGCAAGAACGCTAACGAAACCGGATACTTACATTCACAAGAGCATAGCAGCGACGAAGAAGCGTGGGAAACGTGAATATCCTATTCCACGAACATTACAACATGCCGACGAGCAACTAACGCGAACATGGCCAACAGGAGAGGATGAAAGGAGAAGGGAGACCAGAAAAAAAAAAAAGGAAAAGTATGCAGAAGGTAACTCAGGAGAGGTTAAAAGTACCTGGAATTTCGCTACATTCCAGAAAACTCATTACGGCAGTTGCGTGGAACAGTTGCAAAATTAACGGTCCATGCGAGGCGTGCAGCATTTANCCCCCCCTCATCTACGCCTGCGCAGAAGATCGTCGGGTTGACGCCTGCTAGAGCTAATTTTAAATTGTAATACGAGCTAAAATTGTTAGTTTACCCGTCCTTGGACGAGTGTGCTATGAGACGCCGTTTAAATAATGTAGTTGCGTGAGCAACTGATTACGCTGGAGCTTGTAAAACGGTGAGTCGTGGTCGCAGCTTTTCATTTGTGGGTCAGTTTAGTGTTTTTTAAATAATTGCGTGGCGTAGTGTTGTGTTTATCTTGGGCTCTGCAGTGAGTTAGATTTTTTTCTAAATTCTGGTTTTGGACGCCTGCCCAAATTGTAGTTTCGGCCTAACTAATTCCTTGCTTCTCAGTATAGTTCCAGTTGCTTTAACGTGCTGTGTATAGTATTTTGTCTGCTGCCCAATGATTTACTTAAAGTTTAATTGTCGCTACCGTGCTACCACGACATACACGTTGGGCGTGGTCTGTTGAAGTATCGTAGTTGTCGTAGTCGATTATTTTCTTCGATAGCGCTATGGTTAGGGTCTTACGGACTGCCTCCATCGATTCACTATTTTAACGTAGTATCCTACTTCAGATTTTAACTTGTATTTTCACGTAAAGGAGGCTTTAACGGGCCTGAAGCGCTGCTCTCCTTTCGTCAAATTGCTCCACTAAACCCCTTGAATTTATTTAGTCATCAAATTAACTATTTGTATTTTAGAAACGTTTTAATATTTCTCTGCTCATTTTTTTTCAATTAAATATTTATTGTTTATTTTCGAGTAACGCAATACTTTTGAATAAGCAATTGCAGGGCAATTTAATCTTTTTGTATGAGTGTTTGAAGTATTTCTAGCCAGCAGAGTTACTTCTTGATATTTTTGAAACATTTTACTCTACTTGGCTTGTTTGCCAGTGAAATATTTAGTGTATTTTTGAGAGAGCAATTTAATCTTTGTATGAGTATTTTAATCTTCTTTTTTTTTTTTTTTTTTTTTTCATTGTGAGCCTTTGGCGTTTAGAATTTTACATGTCATATTTTTTGTAAATGTTCAATCCTAAGGTGCTGCTTACTTGCAAAATATTCTGAAATTACAGAGCTTGAAAGTGACATCGTCTTTGTATTGTTTGTGCTACGGCACAACCTTATTCTTAAACACAGCAAAAGTTCCCGGCCGGAGAGCATATCGAAAAATTCCGCTCAATTTTGAAAGTGGCAAACGGATAATTACAGTACACAGATTGCATCAGTCTCCCTTTATTTAGACCACTGTCGCTCCGAACTTGTTTCGAACAAAGTGACTTCTTGTTCATAAGATATTGCACCGCGATTGGCTGATATGAAGTAAATAAACAGTATTAACAAGAGGACTGAAATTGACGGTGTGTATTATACCTTCGTTTGAATAAAACAAAAAGTCACTTCAAATAGCGATATACCTTGCATTTGTCAAAGCAAGAACCAAACATTTTACATTAATAAGTATTGGAAGCGATTATAAATAATTGCGGGAGCGTGTTTTTGAGGTGAGGATTTCCTTTTGTTTACATCCCGTCACAGATGTAACCATGCAAACATTTTCACATTGGTAAGCGTTTAATTGAGCGTGCTAAAAAAGAAATGGCTGCTGTAACACAAGCACATTAAGGGGCTTGCCTATTAAAAAAACAATTAAACGCCTCAAGGTCACGTCCGGCACATAAGGAAGCATTGCGACTGCGATGAAAAATAGCATAAAAAAGCTTCGCGCGTATTCTGTCTCCTCGCAATTTTAAGCGGTAACTTTAGGGTTTTAATACAGCAATCTGTCCAGAAAAGATACAACATTGTCGCTATACTCCGAAACACGGTTTTACAGAAGAATGTATATTGTAAACAGGGGGTTATTTACAGCGATTGCTACCGACAGGCACTTTTAAACTACCACATTTATTTTTCAATAACCAAATTTATGAATGGGCAAACCAAATATCGACTATCATTTCTGCCTTAGAAGAAGATTTACATTGAAATATTCCATAGTTTTTTAAAATTAGAATAGACACAACTTGTTACAATGAGAGCCGTACGACAACTAGGGAAGCCCTTTCATAAGTTTCGCGTGTAGTGAAACCGCCCATCTTCGTTACTAACATTTAGCTCTTGTCCTAGCTTAGTGTAAGTATGACGTAAGTTGGAAGTATTACGGCCGTTAAGCGTGGGACCTTCTCGCACGATTGCATCTTACTTCACTATTACTGACGGCAGTCCCAAGAAAATCCATACGTTTCTTCTTTGTAATGTCGGGCGCGTTACCCAGCATTTCCTGCTGCTAACAAAGAAGATGCAATTGAATGCAATACACACTACGTAAAAGAAATTATATTGGTTGGTCAGTTGTTAAATAACAATCCTAGATACGTGAAATACGAAGAAAACTCATATGTGTTTTCGTTAGTACCCAGAGTTCAATCAGAGTCTTCTAATGACAGAGGAATCGGAAGGTTTTGTACTGAGGAACAGAACATTCATTTGGAATGGAAATAGAAAACTACTTAAGAAACACCGTCCTCGGTGTGACCGCGTGGGATCGAACTCATTGCCTTACGAGTCATGCTCGACATCTGTGTGAAATACCAAGTGTGCTCAGGTGGGCGCGTGTGTTATTCATGTATATTTGGCGCGTGTCGCGTGTGTGCGAAACACCCTCCCTCCCCAAACACCTGTCATCACTCAACATTATATAATCCATCCAGGGTTACTTCCAGCTTTTCTGAAGCCCTGCTGAAGTTCCACTTTCAGGCTACTCATTCGCCTCAGGCAAACAAGGCCTTACTAGGCCTAGAAAATTACGCCAAAGGGACAACGCAGCGCTTACTGCACGCTCCGTTTAATAATGTTTTGCTTGAAGACTTTGTCTTACTAGGCATTACCAACACACCTTTTTTTTTTCTCTGCGTTTTTATTCGCATTAATTTAGAATGAAATATTAAAATGTATATATAAAATACAAAGTTAAATTTAACTAAAAATAAGATAGGTACTTTTATGTCAACGGATGTATAAAACGCCACATGACATATGTAGGAGACAACCAGTCACGTCCCACATGGGGTGATTTCTCAAATGTTTGATTCAAAAAGTGCGAAAATACCGCGAACAGACTCACAGAGTGTTTGCATCAGGGGTGTAATGGAGCCGGCAGTGCGAATTTTTTTTTATGGTGCCCAAGCATTATAAATTTTCCAGAAAATAATTTTTATTACTTTTTAGTGAACTTGTGGAAACAGAACTGCGACGACCAACTGTTTATGCTTTAATGTCATGCACGCTTTGTTTACAAAACGACACATTATTTTATACATAGACAAAATAAATTTTAACAAAAATTAGAAATTTCGGGTGGTAAATTACTATCAAGTTATTGTTTTCAACACAACTTTAACTCAAAGCTAGCTATCTTGCAGCAGTTGGTAAGACTGCAGCGTGACCCTCCAACCGCAGCTCCTACCCCGTACTCAGCCCGGCACCCGTCTGCCAGCAAGGTATAAAGTCAAACTAGCTTTGCTCCATTGTTGTTCAGCTAAGCCGCTTAGTTATTAAAGTAAGATATAAGATATATTAAGTAGATTCATGATATATTTTATGAAAGATAAAAGTGCTCCCAAAAATGTATCTCATTTCATTTCACCCACTTGATTTACGAAATAAGTACNACAAAGTACCACCAAAGTCAAGGCGTTCCAGGGCTGCTAAATTTACAACTGCACCTCTGGTGTTTGCATCCCTCATGGTTAAAAGCCAACTTGGTAAGTGTAAATATATATTTCCGTTAGTTTTTGAAATAATTTCTTTCTGAGATATTGGGGTAGCGCTCAGCAGCCGAGATCCTTAACGGCCAAGGGCGTATACAAGGGATGTGTACTGGGGGTTGGCAGCCACCCTTTACCGACCCAGGGACATATTAAATTTCCACAGTTTTATCAACAATATCCTATCGTGAGGGGAAAAGTAAACAAAATATGTTCAAATCACTATAATACACTTTGTTACAACAACGTTTTTCTACTTTCCTTTCCAATCCAAATGCTCGTGATGACTGTGAGTGTTAATTAAATTCGAGCAAAACAATTTCTCTCTCTCTCTCTCTCTCTCTCTCTATATATATATATATATATATATATCCCTCTCTCTCACACTGAAATGTCACGTTTTAAATTCAAGTAGATTTGTTGATGTTTCATAAATACGTTAATTGATTCTAAAGTGTCTTTTAACTTATAAAAAAAGTATATTTTCAGTTACAGACTGTTGTGTCGAATCATTGTACATCTTTCAGGCATATACTGCATTATTTTAAACCGTCAAAGTCTCTTCAAGAAATACAAAGTTTCGAAATTTACATACCTGTTTCCTTATTAATATCAAACTGCTCCCTTTACGGAACTTCGACTTACGAGCCTGTTAGCGCCTATTTGAGAGAAGAGAACAGAAGACATGCCGTTCGTCCCCAACCCGTAGCGACCGCATGCTGCCAGGATTGAAACCGCGCCGTTAACTACCGAATGCGAGTTTACAACCACCGAGAGTGGAGTCGGGTGGAGCGCCGAGTGGAGACGCGATGAAGCGAGGTGGGTATGCACTGGAAAAAAAAAAAAAGTTTTGTGGTGACCTACAAAAATGCCATTGCTGGCCCACGAAATACTTTCGTCAATATAGACATCAAAAAATATTTCGTAACAGCAAACAAAAGTTTTTTGTCATTCCAGTATTTAGTGACGACTACAGAATGATATTTGTGGTCACCAACAATTTGAAAATTCGCTAAAGCTCGCCAGGAGCGGGACTCGAATCCTAGACCTCTCGCATGCGAGCTCAGTGTGTTATCGTTGCGCCACCTTGCTCCGACGTTAATGCACCCTCTTCTAGAGCATGTAGATACGGTAAGTCTAATATGTGGAGCACGCGACATGGCCTGCACACTTCACCTCATGAAAAGTTAATTTTCTGGAATTATTTACATGTAACATTTACGTACTGGGAAGAAAGGAATGAACTAAACTATGTTCTTAAGAATATCTCTCATGAATTAGTTCGTAACCTGATGCAAAGAAACGAACACGGACAAGCATGGCGTCGTGGCCAGACAGAAGGTGGCCTGGCCATTTCGAATATACCAGCCAGAGCGCACGCGCAGAATAAAATGGCTATAGTTTTGCAGCAAAAAAAAATTGTATTGCTGTAGATGACATTAACCCGTTCGGTAACACACTAATTTCCGAGTTGAAGTGTTGCAATCACGTAATTTTTTTTGTATGGCCTGTACTTGTGTTCGGCAATTTTTTTTTCAGACACTGAACAACGTGCTGCTTGTTTGGTGATATTGTCATTAACCATCCATGTCAAAGAGGTGTAGAAAAGTCCACAAATAAGATTAGCCACAAGCCAGACTGGGCACTGATTCCCTGCTGTGTACAGTTCCGCTCATAACTTTCATTCATTTGCAACGTGTCCACAATTGTGAACACGTTGACTGAACGGATTAATTTTATTGCGGCCAACTAAATGTTTCGGTGGCATTCAATAAATTTATTGTTAGCAAATAAATATGTCGGTACTTGTCAATCTACGTGTTATTGGGCACCACGATCTGTTTATTACCAGCAACAAAATTTCGCCTTGGAAAGCATCACCCAAACAGTTTTTGTTGCAACTAAAAAAATATTTTCTTTCAGTGTGGAGCAGCGCCGGAATTCAAGGGCGGGGAAAACGGGAGATCCCCGAGAAAACCTGCCGACCAGCAAAAATCTGGGGAGCGAGCCCGCCGGGAGTCGAACCCAATTCATCTTGGCAGGTGGCGAGCTCTCTAACCACTGAGCCACCCCGACCCGCTTACAAGCACCGACTCGGTAAAGGGCGTTACGTAAGTGGGGGAATCAATGTTAAAGAAATCCCGTCACGACGCTTTGGTTTTAAACTCGATTGTTTCAGAAAAAAAAATATTCAGCAACTTTCTCAAATAATACTGCCTCGTTATGAAAAAAAAGTTATTGTTTTTAATTTTTTTAAATGAAAATTTAATATTAAATTTTGCAAAAAAAAAATAAATAAATAAAACACAAAACTGGCAAGGCTTGTTAACATGCCAGTATCCCTTAATAAACATCACGTAGAATATTTCATGTTTGAAATTCTTATCTTTAGAACTGATGCTCTGAGAAGTAACTTCTCTAACATCAATTTCCCATTTAAACTGTGTGTCTGTAAGCTTAATAGGCAGTGATTGACAAGCCTAGCTTTATACGTAAAATATTATGAATTTCTGAGCGTAAATAGGAAGACGAAAGTAATATATATTAAAAGTGTGATTGTACTGTATTTACTGAAAAAATTGCCGTGTTGCGAATTATAAGATACCAAACTTTATCATATATATTTCAAATAATGTTGCAGATATATATGTTTCAACAATTGTATTTTTACTGTACAGTAATTTTAATCTTTATTTATTATTTTCTACGCACATCTGCATGGTAAATGAAACGTAGAATCAGATAGAGAGTGAAATGCAGCAACAATAACAAATATCAATGCTAAATTCGAAACACGCGTCAGGAAACGTGTTGGCTATCTCAGGTGCCAACTTTCGACAGACTGCTGCGCCAACGTGTACGGGCGACAACAGCGCTCGCAAATTATTCGCACGTCGCCGTCTCTTGTCATGTTTCTCCGGAGGAAAACACCCGAGAACTGCCTTTTACGGACACTTCGTTACGTAACGCGCGAGCCAGGTGGAACCATACAAAAGCGCTAATTTATCACACCGCGGCTTTCGCTTTTGCGTTGGAAACTATGTCAGCGTTGTATACGGCGCCGCGTAGCGCACACGTTCCAGCATTCGATTTCTTTGCTCGCGCCGTTCGTTACAGCGCGCGTCGTGGGCTTTCTTGGAACTGCCTGCGTTCAAGAAACAAGATTCGCGTGGGATGCCGCGGAGATCGACGAGATCCGAGCGCTGGAAACGAACGGCACAAGTGCACTGTTTACACGATCTGGAATCTAGAATTCGATTGCGTGAACAACCACTGAAAGAACGTGTTAACAGAAGTGTCGTATTCTTTAATTGGTTATTATAAAGTAGTGTTGTGTTTTTGTTGATTTTTTTAATAAAGTATAGCAGATTGTTCTAAACAACACCGACGACACTTAGTATGCTGTGCGGCATGGAAACGGAGTCATTTTTCACGAGGGGACCAGTGTCCGTAAAAACATGGCTTGGCCGCTGTGGGGCTTGTGCCGTGGCCACCACAATCACCAGATCTGACACATCTCGACTATTTCCTTTGGTGTGCTACGAAGGACGTGGTGTACGAGACTCCCGTTCCGTCAGAGGAGTACCCTATCGCACGAGTCCAAGCAGCGACTGAACTACTGTGCCCACGGCCACGTGCGCGTCAATCTCTACACCGCTGACGTAGGCTCTGATCAAGCAGGGGGTCGACTGCACGATGTGATGCTCTTGTTGAGTTGGTGGTGGTTTTAAGACGCAATGTGGAACGTACGACCATCGCCATATCCGAAGTGTTGTCCTAATTTGGCGCCCCACAGGGTCCGAACCATGCTTTTCCGGACGTGGTCCCCTCTTGAAAAATTATCGGTTTGCTGTCCCTCACAAAATACTAAGTGTTACCGGTGTTGTTTTGAATCACTTGGTGTGTGGCTATGAAAGTGTATTCACGCTAATTCTTACGTGGACCAATATATTGCTACGCGTTTTCTGCCGCTATTAAGCAGTTTCATAACTGCACGTCTCTTTATACAGCTACTAATAAATGAAAAAAAAAAAAAAAAAAGTTAGTAAATGTTCTTTTAGTCCCATTCTGAGATGGTGAATGTTAAGGGCGATCAGTTCCCCACCAACTGAGGTTTGTTTGTAGAACTTTCGCAACATCCTGTAGTACAGATATTGTATTAAGTGCTAAGGAACGATATAACACAGGATATCCCTTTGTACATTTTCTGAAGTTGGCATTTAGCCTCTACTGGGGTTAATCTTAACACTACAATCGCGCGCATGAAAACAATACTGACTTTCTCCCAAGAGATATTAGTTAAAAATTAATAACGGCAAAAAAAAACATGCAACAACTTTATAAAGCTGGAGAAGCTGTTATTTATTCTGTATCGTTTGGAAAAAAATGGATAAATGCAAGATGGTGGGGACTGATATTCTTAAATGGGCAATTTTATACACGATCAAACAGAACTAGTTGCTGTAAGTTGCCCTTTTTTTACGATACTTATTCTCCTCTGAAACGGTGTTTAAATCAATAGCGACTTTGCTGTATCTTTTCTGAACACGTTGCTGTGTTAGAACCTTACAGCCGTCGATTTGAAGTTCCGAGGAAACAACACACGCGAGGCTTGTTTATGGTATTTGCCATCGCCGTCGCAATGCTTGTTTATGGTCGGACGTGGCACCGAGGTGTTTAATATTATTCACCAGAGATTCCCTTTAAGAGCTATATACTACGTGCAGTACAGTATGAGCCGGCACTCAGTGCATTAGTACGCGCCCATCGTCCTCAAGCACAGGAAACATCCGTCGGTGAAGGACAGCCAAAGACCATTTATCACCTAGTTTAGGGTTCACACTCTTAACAAAAAGAAATGTCGGTCATTTTACGGAAGAGTACTGGAAAAAAAGATTCTCTAGAACTGTTCGTAAAATTACGGACACGTTGCTTTTCCAGTTACGGACATTCCGTAATTTTCACAGAACCTTCCACGAATTCACGTAACCTCTCCGTAAATTCTCCGCGTCGTTTTCCTTCACTTCCGGTTTGAAATAAGTTATAACGAAAAAAAATATATATTAGGTTTCGTTTCACTGGGTAAAAACCAGCATTTCCGGAGATAGAGATACTTTTATTCTGAAGCGGGACTTTAACAAGAATCAAACATTAGGCGATCTGTCAGTAGCAAAATGGACATCACAAAGATGTCTCATATAACTTGGCAAAATCATGACAGTGAGTGGCAACTTAATGTATACGAAAAAAAGAACGTGTCATTTACAAAATCCTGTATCAGCTGATGCACGAACGAACAAAAATTAATACTACGTTAGCTATTCTGAGTGCACTGCCGACGCACTAACCTACGACATTCTCGCAGGAACTCGGGTATAATCAAGTGGAAATGGAAATGTGATGTCCGTAACGCATTCAGCTTCTAGTAATGTTCCAGTGTTTTATGTGTCGCAAGCGCCTGGCCGGCGCCGTTTTTTTTTGTGTTCGAAGGAATAGGTCTGAGTAAGCTTGGATATCCTAACTGCAACAGAAACTATAAATTTTTTGATAACGGTGGCGAAGAAAGCTTCGCATTAACTCGGCAATGTCCGTTCCCGACAGCCGAAGCGTAGGAAATGCGGAGACGTTCCGTATTGCGCATTAACGGGTCTCAGGTCCACTTTTTCATCTTTATAGATCGCGTTTGTGTATAATAACTGCACACGTCCGTAAAGATTTCCGTGAATACGCGGGAATTTTCAACGCCGCAGAAGCCGCCCGAAAACATCCGCTACTCAGTGTCTGGCTAATTAACTGGATACCACGAGCAGGTTTGGACGTCCAACTGCTGGAAGTAACGTGTTACACATCAAGATATATCCGTGTCAAATACAAGTCACGTCTATAAGTCTGGCGGTTGTTATAAAAATGGACATCAGGAGCCGACACACAATAAAATACTCTTAGTTTATTTTTTTTAGGAGACAGTTCAGCTAAGTTTGCTTCGCTCTATATCGAGGTTGTTTTGTATTGTGATCTCAAGTTTTCCGAACCCTGGGTCTTCAGAACGCAGTAATTTATCTTCTTTATGACGGGGAAGTAGCACACAACTCGAAAGCAGAAACTCGACTGCTGTGTTCGTTTCGCGTTGCTTGCCACGAATAGCCCGCGGCAAACATCCCCAGAAAGTAAAACGGGAGCATTGCTTCATGAACTGCCGTAGGTAACTCAGCCAGCGCTCTCTAAAACTTCGGGGACTACGCCCAAGAGTACTCTTTCATAGGCCGTTAAAGGTTAACTGAGAACTTCTGATATCAACCTTCGAAAAACGACACTGTCCCTATCTGCATGTGTTTTAGCGTGCACATCGACTGGCATGCGCCCAGTAAGGTTGGTAACGACAGAGGGAAAGTAGTTGCATTTCTTAATTTTCAATTAAATGTGTTAAGTAAAGATTTGTGAATACTGAAATAATTTATTTTCCTTTCTTTTGTCAACTTATATAAATATACGAATGAGCAAATTTGTAAAATATTTACTGTTTTAATAATTTCACAATTTCACCAAACCGACGCATGAATTAAGTGATTAAATCCATCGCAATGTAATTTTTACAAATTGCGGAAGAATACACAAAGTGGATACAAGTAGTTCTTATGCAGGGCTTTCAAATATGCTCAGTTTACCGTGAACATCGTACATAAATGTTTCTCTTCCTTTGAGAACAAAATTTGCACGGATACCTGCAGAATCATTCCGCCAGTGTCTAAAATCTTACGAAAACATTACAGTCCAGAAATAATAAATTCCCTGCATAAAAAAATTAATAATTTGTAAAATTACTGAAATGAACATGATGGAGTGTATATCACGTTACGCGTGAATGGGTAATTTGATTGGGACACGGTCAAAGTGGCACTGCGTTGGCTTACAACTAACCAATAACGAACTTTGCATAGTGCAGTCAAGCTTGTTCAAAGTAGAGAAGATCAACAGGATGGCGATAGCTGAGAATACAGATACCGAGAGAACTAGTAATCCTTCAGTACAAAGTGACTGTCTCACTTATTTGTCTTTAACGTATGTAGTTTCGTACCCACCTCGAGGTGTTTAAAGTGCATGCCATAAAACTTTTCCAGTTGTTTCAGCCGTGCATCGAAACGCCAATCGCTTAATAACTCAGTTACGCGTGAACTTGTCGAAACGGAAAAAAAAAATGGCGTGTGGGGAGTGCACCCAGGGCAAGACAACACCCTCCGAGTGACGGTCTTTCCAGCTGGGACCCGTAGGTGACCGTCATCCCCGGGCATGACAGAAGTGAAACCCTAGAATGGAGCGGCGCTGGAATGCAAGGGCGGGGGAAACGGGAGTGCCCCGAGAAAACCCGCCGGCAAGCGGCATCGTCCAGCACGATTCTCACATGCGAAGATCCGGGAGTGAACCCACCGGGGATCGAACCCGGATCGCCGTGGTAGGAGGCGAGCGCCCTGGACACTGCCACCGCTGCCCCATTGTCGAAACGGAAAAAAAACTTGTCGCGCTGTAAGCCAGCACTTTTTGAAGCAGCCTCCGTGGCAGTTGAAAGTGATCCACTTGGAATGAACCTTAAAAATGCGATACTAATAAATTTAACCATTTTTAAGTCAACAATTTAGTTAATTCTAGCTCTAAGTACAGAGTTATTCGCGAAAGTTAGTTTTTGAAGCGAGATATTTACTTAGACATAAATAAAAATCAACTATGCATATGGTAGGGCACCTTCGGACAAGATGCTCGAGTTTACAATTCAAGATAGGCCATCGATGTGTGTGTGTGTGTACGTTTTCTCGAGTAATACGAGGGTAAATTTAAATTCAAAGCACTCCCGGTATTAAGCTAGAACGTTTAGTAAAAATGGAAATATACGAAAGCTGAGCAACAAATTAGAACGATGAAAACACTGTGAAAGCAGAGACGTCGTTGAAAGAAGAAAGGCCCTGTAGATTCATGAATTGTCAGCCAAGCTGGTTTTCCTGGACGTCCACTTCTCGACTGACCCTGCAGACTGTTTTGGTCTTCCTTAAAGGGCCATTAGTTCATGATATAATGTTATGTTTAAAAGTAATTAAACATCACACATTACATTTATTTATACAATTCGAATTGTATAGTCTTTTTTTTTTATAAATTTTAGAATTTATTTTTTTGAATTACTGTAAAGAAAATATCCAATATTTTCCTTATTTTACAGACTTAAAAGTGTAGAAACGAAAATGTTACTTGTTCTCGGTAATTAAAGGGCTGGGTGCTAATAATGGCTTGAACTATATAAAACCTGATTTTGAACTATATTTGTTGTATTGATTATAAATTAAAATTGTGTACAATTCTGTCCCGGGAAACTGGCTTATTTTTGGCTTGTGCTCATAATTACTGCTAAACAAATACGTTCATAAAATAGGTCAACCTAATAAGCGAGATTTTTATTTGCATTGGCCTTTTGTTTGGTTATGACATGACAAAACACGTGTTCTGTAATGGATAGTATGACAGTGTGTATGAACTTAATCCTCTTTATAGTCCATTCACGGTTACTCCCAACTTTTCTGAAGCCCTGCCAAAGATCTACTTTCAGGATACTCCTCCGCCTCATGAAAACAAAGCTTAACTAAGTATAGAAAATTACATCCAAAGGGACAAAACACACCAGATTCGTGCGCACTCAGTGTAATAGTGTTTGGCATGAGGAATATTTTTTACTAGGCATTACCAACACACCTATTTTCACCCTGTTTTTATTCATATTAATTATAAATGGAATATTGTAATTTATGGATAAAATATAAGTAAAAGTTCTATTTAAATGAAAATGAGGCACTTTTATGTTAACACAAGTATAAAACGCGTGTAATAAGCGACGTATTTAGGAAACAACCAAACACGTCCAATATGGGGTGATTTTTCAAAGGTTTGATTTAAAAAAGTGTGAATAAACCGCGAATAGACTACAACTGAGCCTCTGACCCCAAACACACTGTCTTGGCTTTAAGAGACATTTGTCCAACTAAGCAATTAATGCCATTTGAATATAACATGTTCCCGAGCTCTGATCAAGCTCACCACGTACAAAGTGGCCTTAAAATATTTCCACCATTTGAATACAACTAATCTGCCCAGCGTTTTTCGTCGTGCGCCTGTTTGACGTTGACTGGCCACTTTCGCGTAACTTGACTGCACACCTGGCTTCGTCGAGTAGAAGGCGTTAATACGNTAAAAAAAGTGTGAATAAACCGCGAATAGACTACAACTGAGCCTCTGACCCCAAACACACTGTCTTGGCTTTAAGATACATTTGTCCAACTAAGCAATTAATGCCATTTGAATATAACATGTTTCCGAGCTCTGATCAAGCTCACCACGTACAGAGTGGCCTTAAAATATTTCCACCATTTGAATACAACTAATCTGCCCAGCGTTTTTCGTCGTGCGCTTGTTTGACGTTGACTGGCCACTTTCGCGTAACTTGACTGCACACCTGGCTTCGTCGAGTAGAAGGCGTTAATACGNTTGTTTGACGTTGACTGGCCACTTTCGCGTAACTTGACTGCACACCTGGCTTCGTCGAGTAGAAGGCGTTAATACGGGGTTTTTTTTTTTTTTTTAAAGTTTGTCCGTTTACGCTCCAAATTTATTATCTTGTATTTCATTTTTTCTTTGCATTGGAGATCTCCTGCGATAACAACAAAGTGTTACAATGGCTTATATCCATAATAATAGTTCAGAAAATCNCTTTGCATTGGAGATCTCCTGCGATAACAACAAAGTGTTACAATGGCTTATATCCATAATAATAGTTCAGAAAATCGCATACCCCAATTGCAAGAACCATTCCAAAATCACACTTACATTTTGTTTCCTAGATTACTTCTGAGCTTTCATTTTGGTACTTGGCGAATTTGGATGATGCTAAACTATCAAATACCATTTACCGTACACGGAATGAAGCTCTCTTCCACAGCGGCAACGGCTCGTTCGGTAAGCCACGCTCGTACAGTATTGAATAATTAAGCCACTTACCAATCGAAACGCTCGCAGAGCCACAGAACTATCTGAACCCCACTTAAAGGGCTAATGCGAAGAACACGGAGTGTGGCTACCTAGATGTCCCACCAGGAGGTCTCGAAANTGTCGCAACATTATTCGTCTGCAACAACAATATCTTTCGAAGTTTTAATCTACCATCTGCAAATCTTCAAAATCCAGAAGTCAGAGACCAAATATGTTCCACAAAAAAAAATTAAATAATTAAAGATGAAGCGAAATCCCACATATTGTCAAAGGGAAGTTTTGTAGACCTTTACTTCTACGTATTCAACAATGGTAATCACGAACTTCGTTCGGCTCACAAGACCTCGCTGTTATGAGCCGCCCAAAAATCTTCATGAACTCCGTTTCATGGGTTAAGAATCGGGAGTGATCAATTGAATTCGCCTGGAATATGATGGGCGGTAAATCACTTGGGACATGGGAGAATGAGTGAGTGAGTGAAGAGATTTGGGCGGCTCTTAATATCTAGGTCTTGAGAGCCGATGAGGGTGAAACAATATGAGTATGAAGCAGAGCCGGAATGCAAGGACGGGGAAAACGGCAGATCCCCGAGAAAACGCGCCGACCAGCGGCATCGTCCAGTACGATTCCCACATGCAGTTGTATCGGCGATGGGCAGAGGTAGCCTGCTTGAGTTTCTCAAGTTCTTTCGATTAGAAACTATATTTTCAAGACNGGGCAGAGGTAGCCTGCTTGAGTATAATTTACTGTTCCTTTCACGGCTTTGCCACGGCCTATACAACTTATTAGGCAATGATAAACAGGCAGAAATAATGTAATTGTGTCAAGCGCAACCAAGATTAAAATAAAATTAAAAAAAAGCCCCGCAATATGGCAGCAGCAGCTGAACAAACGACTGTGGCCCTAGTGTGTAAGGAACTGTGCAGTCTGGGCTGAATTCGCGTATTTCGCGAACTTCTAGCGATGGGCGAGTCAATGTTTGCTGATATGCGCAGTAAGACGAAAATTTACCTATAGTCTATTCGCAGTATCTTCACACTTTTTGAATCGAACCCCATGTATGACGTGTTTTGGTTGTTTTCTAAATATGTCACGTACCACAATCTTTTTATGCTTCCGTTAACATAAAAGTACCTTATTTTTGGTTAAAATGAACTTTTTCTTATATTTTAATTATAAATTATAGTAATACTTCATTTAAAACTAATATGAATAAAGACAGAGAGAAAATATGTGTGTTGGTAATGCCTAGTAAGAAATAGTTCTTATGCAAAATATGATTACACTGAGTGCGCACGAATGCGGTGCGTTGGCTATCTGGTGTAATTTTGTAAGCTTCGTTTGCATGAGGCGGAGGAATATCCTGGAAGTAGAACTTAATCAGGGCTTCAGAAATGTTGGCAGTAACCGTGGATGGAGTATAGCTCATCTTTAGTCTATAAACCCGAGAGAGAGAGAGAGAGAGAGAGAGAGAAAGAGAGAGAGAGAAAGAACTTGAGGGGGGGGGGAGAGAGTTCCCACCCTCAGAGCGTTGCGAAGGACCACCATCTTTGGCGTGGGACGGCAATCACGCGTAGTTTTATGGACGTAAACTCCGCGCACGAAATAACCCGCGCAGGGCTCTGCAACAGCCGCGCGGCAAATGCCGTTGCGTGCAGTTAACTGCCAGTGAGGAATATCAACGCACGGCACGGACAGGCTGGAGCGCCAAACCATAGAGCAACGACGAGGTAGACTTGTCCTCTGCGCGCGTCCCCCAAAATTATCGGTCGAAATGCCAGCAAGACTGCAAAATCACACGATAAAGGTGTAAAGGTTGTGAACGTAAATTTTTATATCCCCCTCCCCAAGCTGTCATTAACTTTTTTTTTAAATATCTTTAAGTCGTACATAATTAAGTGGTGTTAAAATTTGGTAATTTAATAAATTGAAATATAAAAACTTTTTATTATGTAAAAAGCGTGTCCGTGCAACATGAACCAGGTGGTTTTGATAATTCTCTTAACAAATAGTAATTCTATACGGGCACTCAGAAACTCGTTACTGCGCACACCGCATGCTCTCTCTACTCTGTTTTTCATATTTGGTCCAAATCACCTCGACAGAACTCCAGCAGGCGTTTTGCAAACAGACCGAAGAGTCCAGCAAGTTCCGCTGACACTTTTCTATTGTTATTTTAGCTGAGAACTGATGACATCGCCGATAGCGGCTTTTTTTCCTTCTAAACAACTCGATCGTGAGATCGGAATTGAATGTCAAACCTGAGAGACAACCCACAATAGCAATCCGGCTACAGTCTACTCCAAGTATACAAAAAGTAGGTTTATTGCTCTCATTGGTTGAAAGAAAAGAAAATCATTAAACTGCACATAAACTAATAAATTCATGCCTTTGAATTGTATGTTTCAAAAACGGCAAACTTTATAAGCATAATAATGAATAAGCACTCGTAGTAACATTTTAGATAAAAGTGTTTTTTTTTCTTACACATTTTCTTTAGTTTTCTGTTTAGCTGTTTCCCCTATTCAAACATTTAATGGCATTTAATATAAGTTATACATATTGATTCTGAACTACGAGTGCAAACGCTGTGAGGTGATTCCCTATGCAAAATGAGATAGAAAACATTATACGACGTATGTCCTACAGTAATTCGTAAGGGCGGTAGATGGTCTTGAAAATCAATGTTTCAAATGGTTTTAATTGAAAATAATGAAACCTACCTGGGATGAAAAAACACTTACTGTGAATAATGTTGTCTTGAACCGAGATATGGAACCTGCGAACGGCCGTTGGGTTATATCGTCTCCATGCATTGAGAAAATAAGAGTGTGCCATATTATCCACCAACTGTGAGTAACTCTTGGGTGTTAATCGCTTTTAACGACATCATAATTATGTGTACGTTAATGTATAAAAACGTTGCCTTGGCGTAACTCTCTNTAACGACATCATAATTATGTGTACGTTAATGTATAAAAACGTTGTCTTGGCGTAACTCTCTCGGGTGAACTGTTGTAGAGGAAACAAGACCACTTTTGCAAGGGTGCAGTTGGTTGCCTGCCGAGCACCCTTACAAGATTTGTCTGTTTCCTCTAGAACTGTTCACCTGAAAGGGTTACAACGCGGCTACAGTCGCCTGAAGGCACGTCGCCTACTAAAACTGACACGTTTGTTTCGCCACCGTACAGAGTACAGTTTATTCTGTATTCCTAGAATTGAAGGCGGCACATATTATCAACTGTTTAAACATACGTAGAATGACAAGACAGTAAAGTATACCGTATATCTCTGCGCATCGCGTGGCTTCCATTGAAGACACGCTCTAAAGACACGAACTGCCGAGCGTCGAGTATGAAATTTCGAAATTACAGCCAATGAACTGTTCAAACTGCGTGGCGGTCTAATTCGTAAATCACATACATGTGGGGCTTTTTAAACGGAAAATAACAGCAACACACGTGCCACACAAGCCGATAAATTCATATCCGTTTCCGATTCCGTTGTCGGAGGTTATGTACTATGTACTTCACGTCAAGTTTATGAACTGACTGGCACCTCGAGTGTATGCAGCAACATTCACGGTGTCAACGAAATTACTGACTGTACTACGTATAGTCTAATCATGGTTATGTTATCATTGTTTACATCAAACCTTTGAAAAATCACCCCATGTATGACGTGATTGGTTGTTTTCTAAAGTATGTCATGTATCACAAGCATTATACACTTCTGTAAACATAAAACACATTATATTTGGTTAAGTAAAAATTTTAATTATATTTCATTGATAATTTATAATATATAATTTATAATTAATATGAGTTAAAACAGAGAGAAAATACGTGTTGGTAAAACCTACCAAGAAATATTTCTTATGCAAAATATTATTACACTGAGTGCGCACTAATGCGGTGAGTTGTCCCTTTGGTGTAATTTTTTTTTTTTTAGAATTTGTTAAGTTTTGTTTGCGTGAGGCGGAGGAATATCCTGGAAGTAGAACTTGATCAGGGCTTCAGAAAAGTTGGAAGTAACCGTGAATGGACTATGTGAGCATGTACAGACGCGCACAAAATCAGATTCGATAGAAACGACAGTCCGGCTCGGTTTCCGGTAATAATAAAAAAAAAATGTCGGTTTCTGCCGTCCGACGAGTCAACCGGAGCGGAGGCCAGGCAGAAATACTGGATAATAAAAGTAATGTGAGAGAGCACACTTTCCGGGAATCATCGACCGATTCGCCGTTTGGTGATGCCATTCCGTGTGATTTCCTGGAATGGGCAGAATCGAGTGTTTCCAGGAATACTGTGTATTCGAATACTTACAAGAATCGAGAACTTTCACTCGCATTTTGTCTACGTCGTGCTCGCAGCTTGAATTCGAGAACTGACAAGTAACTGTCTTGGTATTCGTCTATTCGAATACGTAATGTCAATGTTACCTCCCTCCCCCCTTTATTACTTTTGTCACAGGTGTATAAAATTTACACAAAAAACAATTACAAAACTACGGACGTCTAATTTTTATGTGGACTTGAATATAAAAGACGTAAGTACTAGTCTATACACACAAAAAAACTAGGTAACACTATTACAAAATATATGTCTTACAACTATTTATTATCTACGGTACTTGTTTTGAATATTTTTACTTTCAAATATGTAAAATATTTACATATTCGACGTGACGTAACGAGAACTCGCGTAGTCATAGACCAAGAATGTGTGAGAAGCGAGAACAGAATAGAATGATGCGACGTAACATTTGCATGGGAACTCGAGTACTCATAATGTGCGTGAGAAACGAGTACGGAATGAATAGCTTGGATAAAAGCATTCGAATACTTTGGCCACCATCCGAGACAATAAGATGCAGTCGAGAGGTGGCAAATACCAATTCCAGGCATATATATATATATATAAGCAATAAAATACGAAACAATATCTTAAAAGTCAAAAATATACTACATTTACCACACGAAACATTGCAATTAGGCCTATTTAATAATATGGAACAAACAGATTTCATATGTAACATAAATGGACCACAAAACACACGGGAATACTTCGAATTCAGTAAAGTAACTATTAAATCACGTCTCCAAACATTCGAGAACAAGCATGGAATGAATGACTTAACATTTCCAAGACAAGAGAACTCGAGTTACTCGTGCGTCGTGCGAGATGTGAGTACTGAGTGCTGATGACTCACTCGGCTATCACTCGGATAAAAGTATTCGAACGCAAGTATTCTAATACTTTGTCTACCATCAGAGATGTCTTGACAACTCCTGAGAATCGAATCCTTCAACAGTTTGAACTCGGAACACTCCCATCACTAGTTTCCTGGTAGCTCTTCGCAAGCAACGTGTCTTGCACAGCAACGTGTCTTCGAAACAGAATGCTTCATTTTCTAACGTAGTAACGAAATTAGACTTGGTGACGTAAGTTTTTCATGATTGTGAGGCAAGGCAACTAACGATTACAAGAACAAGATGAAGAAATTAAAAAAGTGGCCTAAATATTTTAGACGATTTTTTTTTCATTCAGTATTTACACGTGCCTTACCTGATTGCAGCTGCCGACATTTCAGCTGGTGGAATGCGAACTCGCATAACAGCCCTGCTTCTGTAGAACTGAGGACCGTCTGCTAAAAAGAAAATCAAAGGCTGCAGTACTCATTCGAAACTAGTTAAAACAATTTGTCTTCATGGGCAGCAGCAGTCTTTCGTAGAGACTGCAGAAAGTACCAGCTACATAACGAACTTGCAAAATCAGGTGAACCCAATACTTGTGTGTTTGTCGTACTGTATCACTTCGCGAGTAACAGACACACTGTAGGTATCACCTCCAGTTGAGCACAGGGCACGTGTTTCTACGACAGCCCGGAGGAGAGCTGGCAACACCGGTTACAATATTTCCGATTTGTATGGTAGAAATCGGAAAGTAGGCACTTCCATCCAAATCGATGTCTTAAAAAAAGGAACAGAACCGGAGCGTGTGCTGTACCCATCCGGTTGCGACAAAATCGGGATCGGATCTGAGTCCGACAATTGTTCGGCTCGTGTGCGAAGGGGCCTCGACAATGGGCAGCGTGAACTGTCTCTGAAACCTTGGTTTCAACATCGCAAATTGTAGACACGTCCCTCTGTGCGGGTCAATTGTGGCGCCATTTGCGCCTAAACGTGTCCGCGGACAATGCCCAATTGTTTGGCGGGGTTTTAAGTAAAAAAAAACTATATCTAGTATATATATGTTTTGATCCGCTTGCTTCATTCCTGCGTAATATTCTCTTGCTCTTGAGAAATAATTTCTCGCGAATATATATATGTTTGTGTGTGGGTGTGTGTGCGCGCAACACTAGGCTACTTAACTTTCTGGATTACTCAAAATTTTTATAGCAGTTTGACTATAAACCCTTATCGTAATTTTTACATCTAAAGGAGTGGAGGGCGGCTCTCAACATGGAGGTCTTAAATGCCGATGAGGATGAAGCGAGGTGAGTATGGAGCAGTGCCGGAATGCAAGGGCACGGGACACCGGAGATCCCCGAGGAAACCCGCCGACCAGCGGCATCGTCCGGCACGATTCCCACACGCGAAAATCTGGGCCCGACCCCGCCGGTAATCGAACCCGGTTCGCCTACGTGGGAGGCTAGTAGTCTGGTCACTACACCACCGCGGCCCCTTTCACATAGACATCGGTCAGTTCTTCAACAAATGATTTTACATACAAATCTTCTATATACATTCTGAGATTGCAAGATTTTCAGCTTCTAAGCTTAATAACTTACAATAGGTTTTTTTTTTTTAGCACGAAGAAATACCCCCGCTTACACACAAAATCAAAAATAAACTGTAGTGCGTTACTCACAGCACGCCCTGTCGTAAACCGCCCTGTGAAATTTCACAGTCAAACGCAGATCAGTAGAATTCATCGTTTCGAATTCTTCAGTGGCGAAAGCTGCTTGTAAGAAAATTAATCTAACAGATACTACAACTCACAAGGTTTAGGATGAATTTAGTCTTGAACGATGTTTTTAAATCTGGACAATCACCCATTTGCGTTTAAATTGCTTTTTTAATAAGTCTGATATTTTAAGGAAGAGAGTGTTGATATAAATTAAGAGCTATGTTTATCTACTTAAATTATATAAAATTTAAAAATTCCAAGTCAATTAAAAATATTGATTCTTGAACTTGCATTCCCCTAATTTAACCTTCGTAAAAAAAAACTGGGATGAATTTACAACATAAAACTATACGTCATGCCGAAGAATTAAACTATTTAAAAATTTTGTGTAACTGTTTTATCTACGAATAAAATATTTATCCAGAAAATGGCGGAGAAAAAAAAATTCAGTTTTCAGGTTATCTGGAAGAATTTCAAAGACGTGGCTATTTTTTCACAAAACACAGCAGATTTAAATACCATAAAAATAGTTGTTTTGATGTTGTTGATATCTAAGTGCTGCCTTTCAAGAAACAAAAACTTATCCCAGGGCTTCTGTGGTACGATATCACACACACGCACACACACATATGTATATGTGTGTGTGTTCATTACGTGTGCAGCAAATCTTAAATATAAATGAACGTTAATAATACTTAAAAAATTAAACTAAATGTCACCTTCTCTCCTCCCAACCCCTGACTTGCAGGATCTCGTCAACTTCGGCCAAAGGACGCACGAGTCTTGTTTCACTGAGATGGCCAGACTTGGCGATGCCGGAGTGCAAAGAGGACGTCATAAAATGGCGAGTTAACTAATTTTATTCCCGGGGCATCGAGCGGCTCGGCGCACGTCTCTACGTCAAACCCAGGAATGAATCGCGCTGCAGATTAGTCGCTCCTAATGACCCCGGCAGGAAGACTCAGCCCGCGGCTCTCACGTTCCAGTAATCTTGCACGATAAATGGCCGTTCAAGCTTATGATACTTGCAGCTGCGGCGTGAACGCTTTCGGCCTCCCTCTGCATGCTTCTCGCTGAACTGTGAAGGAAAGCAATCCTTCTCTTCGCCATGTTGCTACTCTCCCCCGTTTTAAAACTGTATTGCATTTTCGAATCCCCGCCCACGAACGGACGAAACCGTTACAGAGAAAATTAAAGTAAATATAAACTCAAGTTATTAACTTGAGCCACGCGTTAACTTTCGAAGATTACTCGTGATATAACTTATACAAATAGAGTCTTTAACTATCACGCTTCGAATGCAGTAAACTTAAACTTAATCGATAATAATATGTTCAGTAGATTATTTTCAATTTCATTTACATTTACATATATCATATTAAAAGTGGTTCACGACAAAGTGAGGACTTTCGAAATCAGCTTTTGAAAAAAAAAAAATCTCTGTCCATAACTTCATATATTTTAACGTAAGCAATGGGAACAATACTCACAGTTAAGTTGGCAGCGAACTACAATAAGTAGTTCTATGTTTTAACGTATTACTAGACGTAAAGTTAAAACTTTGTCTCGCGTACAGTTCAGTTTCTTTTTGTTATGTGAAAATATGACTGAAATTTGGCGAGACTGTAACACATTTACGTATGTAACTCTTTCACATCATCGCCTGTCTGACGCGACATTCAAGTTAGCTGGTTCATTATTTTGTTTTTGTTTTTCCTTCTGGTTCGTGCAACACTTCTATACAAGTTCTGAGTGAAGTGGCACTGTTTGCTATTGCATTCTGCTGTATTTCAACGTAGTTTCTTAGCCCAATAATGATTGAAAATGCGATCAAGTCTGTATAAATTTTAAACCTCGAATTAACTTGGAGAAGCTTCGAATGACTACGTTAAAACAATGTCATGACGTCTGTACGAACAGTTTAATTTGCATGATCCTATATATCAAATGCACTAGTTTCCACGACTAACCTTGACGATAGGTAATTTGGGGGACAATTAGACTCTGCATTAAGGGCCGGTTTTACAATGTGTGGATGTATTTTCATGAAATACATTGTCATCAACTAGGTATTGTTTTGATACGATTCTGATAAGTAATGTTCATATCAGCGTAGGGATTTAAATTTTATAAGCGAATAGTATTTTTTTTAAAGCAGTACACCTTATAACAAACGCTAATGTTATGTGCTTTAAAAACTGTGTGGCTGAAGGAATTCTCATGAAACTTGAATCTAGTGATAAATATTACTGTGTCAGTAGGTTGTACAAATTTTGATCAATTCTGTTCAGCCATTGAATTTCGTGACAATTTCATGTGGCCATGAAAAAAATAGCAACGCTCACCATTCGCTTGTGCGTATTTTTGTAGTAATACATTTATTTGTGAAATTGTAAAGTATTTATGAATTGTAATTATACTCGCTAATGTTGTTAAACATGATTCTAAGGTCATTTAACGATTGTTTAAGGCACATTGTCTTCTGTATGAAGGAGTAAATACATGGCATTGTCTTTAACGGGCGAGCGTTTCAGGCCGTGTCCGAAATTGCATATTTTGTTGACAAAAAGATCGCGTGACCAGATTTTGTATAAAAAAAAATGGTGACGTATTTGGTAATTTGGTATTTCGTATTTTGTATCTAGCAGATGTTAGCAAATATAAAAAATAACAAAATCAGCACCATATTGGTTTTGACCGTCAAAATACATACGCTAATGCGTAATTAAAACGTTTTTCAAAACCAATAAGTGTTCATAAAATACTCTAGACATGTTTTAAAAAGCAAGTAAGTGTTGTGCTTTGTGTGTATATACAAAAACAAAATTTTTTTAGTCGTTATTATACAAATATTTATTTTCTTATTTATTAACATATTCGCAGCATTCCAGTGATGATAGTAGAAATATCACGTCCGTTTTAAGCATTAAATTGAGATAGAAATATTTTTCGCTGTTAATGTAAAAATGCGTTGCCGCAAGTACTAAACAATTGACTATCGACAACGTCCGAATTTAAATTTACGAAATGACAAATTACAAAATAACGAATTCTTAATTTCGGACACGGCTTCAGCTATTTGCATTTTTTAAAGGTAAACAGTTGAAACGTCTTGACGTTTCTATAACGGGAAAAAGAATAATGTTAAATTCTTCTGCTAGTCTGTCGACAACCTTAGCCAAGCATATTTTCTTATGACCTTGGAAACGCTGACCACAATTAAAAGCATTAATTTATCTCTAAACCGAAAAATAATCGTGAGCATTATTCAATATTCACAAATCAACATTATTTACGGAAATTAACGTGCACGTGTTTGTAATGCTGATTACAATATTTATTACTTTTTGTTATTTATTTAATGAGTATGCAGTGGGCATATGAGCCAGCTGGTGTAAACACTAGCTGAAAATCACAGGGCAGTGTTTATTTTGATAGGCATGCGGAAATTACGCAACCAAGCGGAATTATACGTAACCAATGAGTGGAAAATGGAAACTCAGCGGAGCTTTCAAAAGTGCTCACTTTACCACGAACAGCCTTCAGTTATTATCAAGGCCAGGAAATGTTTTTCTCAGGTTCCGTGGCTTGCAGGATGTACTCCGAAGTCCTATTAGGCACACTCAAGCATTGAGACCTCCCCAACAGATTGGTTAGGGTTATTCCAAGTCTCTCTCACCCTATATAATATACATAAGCGTAATCCGTAATTGCTATTTATCCTAACATTTAACAGTGGTAAGGACTCTAAGAAAAGGATTTCAACGAGATGCTAAATACGTTAAGTACGGTGGGAAAAAAAAAAAAAAAAAAAAAAAAAGGAATTTAATACATGCACATTTTTAAATCCCAATGCTAATTACAGAGTTACATTATTTATGTTCTAAATACAGTCTCAACTGTATAGGTTACTTAATTTTTTTTTTGTTTGCAAACTAGGCAGCCACGGCTTTGCTACGTTGCGTTGTCCATGACCAGTAAGGTAGGGCACTCGCGTCAACGTAACAGTCTGTAATCCGTACGGGCGTAAGATAAGTTACTTGTTGTTGTATTACAAAAACAGAATCGTCCTTCGCCACATCACAATCGAAAGAACCAATATTCCGAACAACAGGTCTTGAAATATGTCTTCTCTTATAATAACGTGCTCGCCCCATGGCTCTGTGAATATTAATTGGGATTCACAACGACTCGAAAACGTACATTCTCGAAGTTTGTCTCTACAGACATCCACACAACAGTACAGTGTCTGGTGTTAATTATTTGAGTCAGATTGATTCAAGAGACATTAAATGTTGAAAGACATTTGCAATTAATGAACTTGTTGCTACTTCTAATTCCGTTATTGCTATTTCTCCTAATCCAGTTTTGTATTCTCGACGTAGTTGTTGCAAGTTACTTGTTGTTGCACAACTATCGATTCACAGCGAATCGTTGATCCAAGAAACCAAAACGGGACGCCGACTGCCGTTCGAAAGCCGCACTCACCGGACACAGCTGCTGCGTTGCGTGGCCTCCGCTCCAGGGGGCTCCAAGTTATCCGTTTTGTTTCCCGTCGACAAAGATATTCGTCACTACCCGAATTTACTTTTCCTAGCGAAAGGAGTTATTCTCAGCGCTTTCTAGTGCTCGTTCGACGTCACCGTGTTCCATACGAAACTCGAAACGATAACGAAGCTCTTCGGGCTTTCGTCGAGGAGTTTTACTATGAAAACTTGGCGGGTGTGTGGTAGATAATCGTGAAGTAATGCGTCTTCATGCATTACAGAAACATAAAATGACAATTCTGAAGAAAAAAAATAAAAATCTTAAAAGCACCGATTCACCTTTTTGTTTTAATTCGCGAACAATGCGTGCAGCAGTGTAGGCTGGCTATTGTGAGGGTATTTATGAGTTAATTACAGTTGTTCATAGTGAAATACGAGAAATACGCACTGGCTATTCAAAATTCACTTCGAACAATGTAGTTTGTAAATTAACCGATAGGTAGCGCTAAAGTGTAAATAATTCTTGGGAGTATACAACAAAATTCCTCTCTCTTGAAAATAATTCAGTGAAAATTCATACACTGTTGCAATTAATACAATCGACTAGAAACACGACACCATATAGTTGGTTGTCCATCGCTTATTTTATAATCTCGGTATTAAAATAACAAACGAAACAGCGTATTCGCAAATAGCTTGCAACCAAACAGCAAAATGGCCATGAAGAAAAATCTTCTTACATGCAACAGCCAGAGTTCTGTCTGCTCTCTCTTATCGGCGTACATGCGTATATCGGAACATACAAAATCAGAGCATATTTATGTGTAATACAACACACGCCCAGCCGAGTTAGAAAATAGTACGATGTCGACAGCAAATTTTACACACTTGACGAACGAAATATGCCTTTTTCCTAAAAATATATTATTTATTTAATACTAGCATTTAAAACACACCAAACACACATAAAATATTTTAAGGGTTTTGCTGTTTTGGTTTATTAATGGTTGCAAGCTTAAGTATTCATGATTGATGGACAAACTCTCGTAATTCAGTTTAAGTTCATGTGCGTAGGGTCGCCATCTTGCGCTAGCGAAAATCCTAACATTGCATAAGGCTCGGAGGGCTGTAACGAAATATGACTTAGAATACGAAATTGCCTTTCTCGAAGATGCAATTCGTTTCGAGAGCTTTCGAAAATTGACGAATACGAAAAATGAACTAACAACTTAGAATAAGCCCTCCGGCCGACACCAGCAGGCACCCACGCCAGCTGACGCGTCGAGCCGAGTTGTCGTACCTCCCCAGGCACGTCGCCGGTGCAAACCTCCACGTCGACACCAGAACACGAAGTACTACATCGATCGTCACTGGCATGGTTGCACATGCCTACTGGAATCACAAACGGAACAGCCACTGCAGGCGTCCGATTCCAGTAAAGTTTGTGACGTACTAAAACCACGTAACGAGCTGCACTGTCATTTTGCAATAGGCAAGCACGTAACATGTACGTTGACCGGACACGCACGTGAATCACTCGAGTCCGCGTGATTTCAGTCGGTCAGCAAACACACGAACTTTCCACGGGGATTCGACCTTCTGGAATCTTCGACCGGCCCCGGGTTACCTCGCCGCGTAGCCCTGCCCAACTCGCCGCGACGGACAACTCTCGCCTCACCCCACAACGACTCTCCCCTCGCGAACACGGCATTACCGCCTAGCAAACAACTCCCCTAACAAAACACGTATAAAAACCTTATACTCTACATGCGATTTACGTAACATAATTTCAAATACAATAAAAAGCACATATTTAAACGGAATAAACAGAAATTATATAATATCCCAACAACTGCCACTGCATAAACATCTGCCTCTACAATAAATTCCCGCGCAAGATAAAATATCTAAAAAAAATTAAAATATGCTGAGGCAGTGAGGCAGATAGATGAAAACGAGTTGCTTTTATCATACAATGATACAATGTATTTTACAGAAGGAAAAAATTAAAACCAAAATACTTAGTTTATTCAATGGACAATTATTTGAATACCCAAGAGCTGCATATGTACATACAAATCTATCGTAATAATGCTTTGTCCTTTTTATCATGTGAACTATTTGTATGTATGTGTATATAGACCTGTAAGCATTTCAAAATTGTGGACATAACTGTATAAGAATGAGATTGTATTCTCGATGATAAGTTTGAATTGTGAAATATTTAATACACCATTTATTTGTATTTTCACGTACTATAATTATATATCCATAACTATTGGCATATCTTATATCTCAGCAATGGGGTCAACAAGATGCAAAATAAATAAAAATTACTATAATACGGCCGGCTTGTATTAATGGTAGTTCCTATTGTTGTGAATTCGATTTTCAGTCAATTCATACCTGAAAAGGGTTAAGGGCGTAGCTAAATAATGAGTCATGATTAGGTAGAGCACAACAGTATATGATGGAGTTTATTGAACATAAGGATTATGCAATAACTGTTTAAGTAAATATTGATCGGGGGAGCTTAAATGGAATACCAAGATGCTAATTAATTGTATAAAGTTAAGTTTAATTACCACACGCCACTACTATTACAATCTAATTGGAAAGTCGCCACCTTGTTCCTGTTGCCGGAGGCTGATTCTAGGAGGCGGTTAACGACGGCCGGACACACCCACCTTCACGTCTTCTTGGTCCGCTGCCCCGATGACAAAAGACGCCGCTCCCAGTGTTACGTTGGCCTATATCGGGCGCGTTAATATTTTCGGCCCCGTTTACTGGTCGGTGGAGGGGATTTCTGCAACTGTCTTTCGCAAGGAGCTATTTCAATCACGCTCGTGCCCTGGTTCAATGTTTGAAGGTGTGATCAGACAAGCCGTTCAGCTAAGGTCTGGTCACTTCATAACACTATACACAACATATAATAAAAAAGTAAACGCAGGTGCTGCCAACCTCCACATACTTTGACCATAAAGTCATCAAAAAAATCCCTATGACGAGACAATTGTCACAGCATCAGCTCGTTATTCATTGGCTGCTGACCCAATGAATGGCGAATTACGACCAGAACACGTACGAAACCTTGAGTGCTGATGAGGGTGAAGCGAGGTGAGTATGAAGCAGCGCTGGAATGCAAGGGCGGGGGAAACGGGATATCCCCGAGAAAACCCTCCGACCAACGGCATCGTCCGGCACGATTCCCACGTGCCGAAAATCCGGGGAGCGACCCGGCCGGGTATATCATAAATTGTTATTCAACAGCAAACGTGACTTAAATGTACACGTTTAGGAATTCTAACATGTCCTTGAATTAATCAGGAAAATTTTCTTTTCTATAGTATTTATTTTACAATTTTTTTCATGTGTGAATTTATTTTAAATGTTGGTTAAAAAGATAATTTCGCCGGATTTCAATAAAGAACTCTGGAACTGCAGAGTCGTTTTTTTTTGTTTGTGTGATGAGGGTCTGCCGTGTGGTTGCTGTGTCCCGCAGTGTGTGTGTGTGCGCGCGTGTGATAGCTGCCAGCTGCAAGGCGGGAGGCCAATGGGACACACTGATGAAGGGCTCGCAGAGAGAGAGAGACAGAGAGAGACAGAGATACAGAGAGAGAAAGACAGAGACAGATAGAGCAAGAGTGACGGGGAGAGGGACACTGACCCAGAGTCTCTTCCCGCGAATTCATTTGTTTTCCGAAGGCTGGTCTGCGCTCACTAATAACTGTCCAGTTCTGAAAGCCCTGATTTCTTTCCTTCCGTCACATAAGTAAATTAACATTGTTAATCATTATGTACACATTGATGTACATGTTGTAAAGCCTTTGTTTTAAATGAGAAAGTGTAGTACAATGTTAGCCACTACATGTAAAAATCTGACATTGTCATGTACATACCTGTCGCCTAGTGCACATTTGTGGATAACGTGATGCTGCAAAACTGTTAGAAACGTAGTGATGGTGTGCACTAGTCGTTAGGCATGAGCATGACAATGTCAGATTTCCACATGTAGGCCTACTGGAAGCATACGTAATGAGAAGAAATAAACAAGAGAGGGCGTGAATGTTAATAGTCCGTGCGTTGTGTTAAAATGTCAAAGAGTAAAAAATATATATATATATATATTTGTTTGAATTCTACGAAACACCGTTTAACTAATGTATTTTCATTTGATTTTTCTAAACATTTACATAATCAGACAATATTTCTTTAAATGTTTTAAACTGTTTAATATAATGACAATTTTCAAATTATTTTATTTCTGGCTGTCTTAAATATTCCAGGATTACTTTATATAAGTACTTCTTTAAATGAGTTAAGAATATACATTTCAGCTGCACTTCTTAAATTTTCGTAAGTGGTTTGGATATTATTCAATGATTTCTAATAATTTAAACCGGTAAAATTAAAAATTAAATGAAAAGTGGCTTTGGAACCAATTTATATATATATATATATAATTTACCGGTAGTTAGGCAGCTTTTAGCATTTGAAAATTAAAGAGAATTCGGCACAAATAAAAATAAAACTTTTTTTATATCCAAAACTCGTTGAGTGTGTGGGCGAACTCTAAATGCTTGGTGATGTACGGCACAGGTGCGCACTCCGCTACCGCCCAGCATTACCGAACTTCGTCCGACTGGGCTGCCACGTGATATCTTTAATCAGCAATAAAATTCAAGCAGTGTTTCTGCCCCTACACGGTCTCCGATACAATCACTTCTGGAGGTAGGCGCCCTCGGACACCGAGCTGCCGCGAGACCATTCGCTATGCGTTCGGTTAGTTATACAGTAACTCAGGTAGACGTACGTTGTACTGGATTTCAACTTGGTTGTTACGTCAGATCTCACGACCCCCCCTGATAGCACCGGGCTCCATTTTTACTTTCCAGCTGCGACTCGGATATCCTGTCTCGTAAGCGGGTACACATCGTTTACTCTAAAAGCGAATCGTCTAATTTAATTTCGCCTAACTGCGTTTCGCCTCAGTGCATTTCGCCTAACGTTTAGGATAAACGAAACTAGGGAAACGCAACGCCACCTCGTATAACTCAGCAACGTCAACGAAATATCTGGAAAGAACGCGGTCGCTGGTCCTGACCTAGCGCAAGGAAATGGGACGGCGGCGGGGAAGGTCTAGCGAGCCAATCGCAGGGAAGCAACAGTGTCACCGATACCTACTGTACAGTCTGCGCGTGTGTAAAGCAAACACGTCAGTTTTGCGGGAGGTATTCACTAAAGAGTACGCCATGGCACGTTCGAGTAAAAACCGTCCTACTATTCACCGCGAAGTCTGTGAGAAATTATTGGTAAAGTAATTGCGTACGCCATTTAAAATCCCACGAAATGAGCAGCAGCTGTGATAGGAAAATCGGTGGCGAAAATGTGTAAAACACGTAAGGAAATGAGAGTATNCGCAACGCCACCTCGTATAACTCAGCAACGTCAACGAAATATCTGGAAAGAACGCGGTCGCTGGTCCTGACCTAGCTCAAGGAAATGGGACGGCGGCGGGGAAGGTCTAGCGAGCCAATCGCAGGGAAGCAACAGTGTCACCGATACCTACTGTACAGTCTGCGCGCGTGTAAAGCAAACACGTCAGTTTTGCGGGAGGTATTCACTAAAGAGTACGCCATGGCACGTTCGAGTAAAAACCGTCCTACTATTCACCGCGAAGTCTGTGAGAAATTATTGGTAAAGTAATTGCGTACGCCATTTAAAATTCCACGAAATGAGCAGCAGCTGTGATAGGAAAATCGGTGGCGAAAATGTGTAAAACACGTAAGGAAATGAGAGTATNTCCACGAAATGAGCAGCAGCTGTGATAGGAAAATCGGTGGCGAAAATGTGTAAAACACGTAAGGAAATGAGAGTATGAAAACTATCGGATACAAAAGTATGTACACCAGGGGAAAAACCAAAGACGAGTAGCAGAAACAAAGTTTGAGATGACTTTGATATGTGCGTTGTTCGATGCACAGTTAAAAACTTTTATGCCCGCAGAAAAGAAATGCATACTTAAAAAAGCTACTACCGGTACTATAAAAATACAAGAAAGGCTCAAGGTAAACAATAGCGTTTATGAAGAAGAAATTTCTAAAGCAGAACTACTTTGCGTTGTTAAATACCGACGCCCAGCTCCCACGTATTATGTAGACGAACTTCTTGAAGCGGCCACGAAGTAGTAAGGCTTCAGCAATATCACTGTCATTTGAATGCCATAGAATACATACGTAACACTGTCAAGTCTCGTGTAGCTGGTGAAAATGTATCGCAAAGACCCGACCGGAGAAAAGCGTTGACAGACGAGGCTATAAACAGCATCTCAGAAAAACACTGGGAATGTTTCTGTGGTTGCAGATTTGCTCCTATCGATAATTTTACCTCATAAAATGTTTGTACCAATTTCAGAAAATGTTTTCAATCGTATTTGCACGCATGGCAGTTGATGCATTTTAAAACAGCATAATTTAAAAATAAAACATGATAACAGGGGTTAAATAATAGAGGTTGTGTATACTTTGAACGCAATTTATTGTTAATACAAGATTATTTTTACTGCGACTAATTTTTGCAAGTCCGTTAAATGAATTCGAATTCATGTTTACTGTGCATATTGTAGAGGTACGTTAAAAGAGCATTTATGAACACATTTTGTAGCATTTATTTTGTGGTTTTTAGCATTTTTATAGCATTTATTGTGCGGTCTGTAGCGTTTTGTAGCATATATAAAAAAAACTAGAAAAATNGGTTTTTAGCATTTTTATAGCATTTATTGTGCGGTCTGTAGCGTTTTGTAGCATATATAAAAAAAACTAGAAAAATTGCATTTAAAAACAATTTTTTTTGTGTTATCCTTGTTAAGTGTCAACATTTTACTATTGCATTTTCACTAAAAATTNGGTTTTTAGCATTTTTATAGCATTTATTGTGCGGTCTGTAGCGTTTTGTAGCATATATAAAAAAAACTAGAAAAATAGCATTTAAAAACAATTAAAAAACACAATAGGAACAATTCACAGTTGTAAAATGATAACCATTTTCACTAAAAATTATTTTCATTGCTACATCGAAGATATAAACTTTTTCATTGATTGAAATTCAACATAGCACATTTCTCCAGCTTGTTTTCTGTCAATTTCGTCCTTCTGTCTGTAAGCACCATATTGCAACTGCTGAAAAATATGCATTGCACCAGGCACAGGCCGTGTCCGAAAGGCAGATTTCTTATCTAGCAGATGTTAGCCAAAATACAAAATTACAAAATCAGCGCCATGTTGGATCTTCAAAATATATAGGGCTACGCGAATGCGTAATTAAAACGTTTTTTAAAACAAATAATTGTTCTTAAAATATTCTAGACATGTTTTAAAAAGCAAGTAAGTAAGTGTTATGCTTTGTTTATATATTTTGCAACAAAACTTTTTTAAAGTCGTTATTGCATGATTTTATATTGTCTTATTTATTAACATATTCGCAGCATTCCAGTAATGATTGTAATAATATTACGTCCATTTTAAGCATTAAATTTATATAAAATAATATTTTAACTATGAATGTAAACATGCGTTGACGGGAGTGTTAAACAAGTGACTGTCGACAACGTCCTAATTGAAACTTATGAAATGACAAATTACAAAATAACGAATTTGTCATTTCGCCATAAAATTTTTACACAAATAGCTGTGAACTGAAAGCAGTCAAAACTCAATCAATAAACTGATTTAAAAAACTGTTCTTGGTTTTCTAGGGCACCGAAAATTACGCGAGTTTGTTTTGTTACACGACTAAACGTAAACAAACATCAACCAAGAAAACTTTGATGTGTTGCAATCTGTTGTTGATCTTGGGAACTACGACTTGGCCGCTCAATTCCGAGGTCATTTTCCGTTATCGCTGTGTTGCGCAAAATTGTGTACATTGCCATTAAATTACCGAAGTAAGGTTGTGTTAAGGTTTATTCTACTTTTTATAGAAGAAACCTTAGTTGTGTCAAGTTTTTTTACGTGTTGCGCAGTCGCTCGCTATCTTTGTTTCCAACCAACGCAGCGTAAAAATGGCAAAGTTGTTTGTATTAGAACGACTTTCCTTTGTTTACAAGTCTGGAAATGCAGGTCGTTAATAAACAAATTTTGTTCGTGAAAATAAATCGTTTCAAAACTGAGTATCTTCGTGATTACGGCAGATAAGATGATGTTGCAAGATAAAGAGCAGTTTCCAACCAAATTGTTTTGTGTTCACACCATGCTAGCGAGACTGGACGCTCTTTATTTGCATATGTTTATACACAAATTCACAATCAAAATGCATACACGGATCTGTATTTTGCCGCTAAAACAGACAGTTTACTTACCCAATTTCTTACATTTTGTTTGAAAAACAATATCGATAGTGATAAAGCTGCAAGGAAACGCAAACAGAGATAAGATTCTCAAAAAGGCAGTTATTTTAGATATTTTTTCCCCAATCATCAACTTTCTTAAAATTTCGCAAATATTTAGCTAAAGACCGAAAATATCGCATCTATTTCGCATTTATCGCATTTGCGAATTTGACGTACCTTTAATTATTAGTGATGGTTTGGATTTGTAGCTTGCCCTCTCTTGTATATAAAGCTTAACACATGGCAGATGTTTTCTTGTCAAATCAACAAATCTATCTTTATTCACTGAAAATTAAAACCTTCTTAGGCCTATTCGCCTCGAACGCACATTATAACAAATGCCACTGTGATGTATCTGTATACTCAGGGAGCATTAAACCACTGAAGCCTTGTATGCCATGTGATAGGGAAACCACACTACCGTTTCCGACATTGCCGAATGTGTCGCAGACGGTCCGTAGTAGTTTGTGCTGAGTGTACCTGCCTTCCCCGCCACGCGTCGCGCGAGGAGTGGGGGAGATGCACCTTCCCCTCACGGGATCGTTTGTTAATTTGGTCGCACAATAAGCGGAGCCACTTAAGCCTATCTGACTTGCAGCCTGACTAGACCAAATTTAGTGTGTCCGAAGCCTAGATGTGCGGGATCGCTAAGTGCGACCCGTAGGCTATTTGTCTCATCGCCTCTTAGGGAATGCACTGAAGTAGCGATGAGATCTTCCCGGTGCCATATCACATCTATGAGACTTTCAGTGTTGAACGTTCAATTTCATGGCGGATAAGAAAGGTAAAGGTATGCTAAACTTCCTTGTGCTTTATTTAAAATCGCACAGCAGCACGACGAGAACACTACACGCCAGTTCAGAGCCTTGCGCGTAGCGGCGTCAGCGCACTTGATACGCGTGGCAGTGTCGCCCTTATCGCTCCCGCGATTCTCGGCCTCAGACGCGGATACTGTGGGTTTTAAAACAGCAATTTGTTCAGAAAAGTTACGGCATTGTCGCTATAGTTTAAAAAGCTGTTTTACAGAATAAATATCGTATAAAGAGGGCTCCTTACAGCGATTTTTGCTGGCTTTGACCTTTTTCAACGACCACATTATGTTTCAATAACCAAATGTATAAATTGGCAACAACATTTCGACTTTCATTTCTGTTCCAATACAAAGATTCACATTAAAATATTCCATAGTCGATTAATTATTATAAAATAAACAACTGCTTACAGTGAAACCCATGCGATAACTAGTAAGGGCCCTTAAGACTGAGTAGGGTGGTTGAGAGAGTCCAGTACCAGAAGCCCTTCGCCGTGGTTAATGAGCGTGTCCCGACTCGCATTCGGAAGGTCTTGAATTCGATTCCGGCCAACTACACTTGAAGCAGATTTTCACAGGTGGCATCTAGACCCCACTTCAAGCAAATGGCAATGCATTTAATTTAAATGAACCTTCCCGATCCATTCGTCATTGTAGTCAGATTCTGTTCAACCTCGGTGTATAAAATGAGACAAAATTATAAAGCTAGTTAATATTCTTGCCCAACGAAACCATGCTTGATACAGACCAATGTCAAGTTTCTCACAGTTAGAACAACTATTTCAGTGTTTTAACGTATGCTTGAAGCGTAGCTAGTATTTTAATTGGCACACACTACAATCAGTTCGCTTTGAAGTAAGAACTGGTCTTAAAAGTAACAAAATAATTTTCATGACGCTTTCACACTTTAAAAGTGATTAACTCTTGGATACGAGTGATGAGGCCCATGGCAGTGTTAATTTTAGCAGCTGGCAGAACGAACAAGATGTGCACAAATAATTAACTAAGCAAGGCTTAAAAAAGTGTAGTTAAACGTAAGAGAAAATATTATTAATAATAAGCTTAACTTTTTCCAGTCCGATTCAGACAGGCTTTTTACATATGTCCAAACATATTTTTCAGGATATTAAAAACAATTTTAGGTGCATATCAAACAATGTGATCATAATAGCTTACGTAACATGAGGGGTGTGGGAGGAGGCAACTGTTTTTCAAACCCAAGTTAAAAGAGTCATGGAAATTTAAAATTAATTTCTTGTGCCAAGTCTTAAAATAATACGTAAATATTATGTTTCTTTGCAGCTCAAAATGATGTTTGAAGTCGCCAGAATAGCACAAAAAAAATATTTTTCAAATGTATCGTTTGGTTCACTGTAGTTTCATGTTAAGTTTCAAAATAAAATTTAAGTTTAAAACAGCCGATAGTTTAACACCAATTTCAAGTCAGCCCAAGTATTGTATTTCAAATAAAAACTTCCCGGCATTTCTATGATATAAAGAGATATGTTTCGCAGAAATCAAACTTGTAATTAAATACGTACGTATACGTGATTTTTTTTTATTTTGACACGGAATTAAAAGTTCAGATCCTCCGACTATCTCGGAAGTGATACTAGAAAGGCGAGCTCGTGAGCAACTCCGCTCACAATACGAAGCGAGAAATTTCACACGAGAGGAAAGCAGAGTGCACGCGCAGTACTGAAGCGCGCCGGCTCAGCTGGGAGTGCCCAACATGATCACAGAGCAGTTAAACACATAGAGACAAGATGTCGAGGCGGTTCCTTGGACGTGGGCGTAGCCATTCCCTGGTTGGCTGCGCGAGGCACCGGGGACGGCGGGCATTGCGTCTTGGCTGGCNTATATATATACACACACACCTCTGCTTTTTGAAGTCTTCTGTGATATGATGTTAACGGAACGTATAAAACAAAAATAAGATATTCAAAGGCGTTTTTAAAAGATTTTTTTTTTTAATGGTAGGTATCGATGTGCGCTTCTTACAGTACAAAAGGCGAGTGAGATAGGACGGAGTTGCTTGCAGCAGTGTTCCAGGAAGAGCGCACACGGCAGGAGAGCCTCTCTTGCATCATCATCATCATCTCCTCTCCGGGACGACCTTGATCCCCGGCTGGCGGTCGCTCAGTTACTGGGCTGTGACGGACAGAGCGCGCGGCAAGGTACAGGGCTCTGCGCTCCGCCGCCTTCGGCATCCCGCTCGCCTATAGGCTGTTCACGGTAAAGCAAGCACTTTTGAAAGCCCCCTCACTTGGAATAAAAGTCAATAAATGTATTTTATTTTAGCCTTAGACGCTAACTACTGAGTGCGGTGGAATATACACATTGCGTTCATTACTTACATGGCGATATTTATTTAAAAAGGTGGTTAAAGGATAATAAATACCTGAAATATAAAAGTAACTAAGGCCTCAAAACTGCTCACTTTACCGCCAAAAGCCTATATACGTGAAACACTCGTGAGAACATGCCTTGTATCGCAGGAGTACTAAATCTAGGGTGCGAATTAACATTTTTGTTGATAGTTGGGGGGGGGGGG
>NQII01000491.1:248269-274735 GCA_002778355.1 Clitarchus hookeri | reverse complement strand
ATATAACACTTGCGGTAGCAAACTACGAGCGTGGTGGTGGGTGATTGACGAGTGCGCGCGGACCAGCTCGTATGTGCGCTATTTCAGGCTCCTACACTACTACATGCATCAGTAACTACTCACTACTACGACATGCTTGCAACGCAATGGTATGTATACCTGCCTTTATTTTCTTTACACGTATAGCTGACTGTTACATGTTAGCCGAGCTTAAATTGTTCAGAAATGACGACCTACTATGGTTAAAACAGGACTTAGGGCCCTAATTACCCTTATCGCATTGACTGCAACCATGAAAGATACCTGTGATATGAATTTGACGGTCGTGGCTTTCGCGGATAGGAAATGACAGACATCTATGTTTATAAGTGGGATTAATGCATGACTGACACTACTGCCCTGTTCTGTGTTGGGAGCGATGAGTATCATTTAAATTTGATGACTATGGTTTCAGCAGATGGGAAATGGTTGTCAACTATGCTTATAAGAAAGGCAATGGCCTAATGGACCCTTCCACTATTCGATGTGGGGAACGATGTGTGATATTAATTTGGTGACTGTAGCTTCGGTGGATGGGAAATGTCGGACAACTATGCTTATAAGAGGGCTTAAGGTGTGCTTGACCCTGCCGTCCTTTTCGTCACCGAGGGTGATGTCTATGATATGAATTTGGTGACTATTTCTTAAACAGTTCGAAAATTACAACCGACTATGCTTATACGACGGCTTAAGACGTAATTGCCTCTACTGCCCTATTCAGCATCAAGGGTGATTGATGCCTTTGTAATAAATTTGATGACTATGTCTTAAACGGTTCGGAAATAGCGGCCACCAAGGCGTAATTGACTGACACTTTATTCTGCATCAGGGTTGATGTCTATGTTATGAATTTGGCAACTATATCTTAAACGATTACGAAATGGTAGCCATGTATGCTTATAAGAGGATTTAAGGCATCCTTAGCCCTACCACCTTGTTACTCCGCTCTAGCTAGCACGAATGGTAGTTTGATGGTGGGAATCCAATATGGCGGAAGGACGAAGGCAAGATGGCGGGGTGATTGATGTGTGCGCGATTAGCATAAGTGCGATTAGTATATGTACAATTAGCATATATATATGTGTGTGTGATTTGTATAGGTGTCCTTAGCATATGCGTTCTTGAAATAGGTCGTAGAATATATGCTTGTAACAAGATAGTGCATGAAGTTGCATGACGGGGCAATGAACTGGAACATTCTTCAGACAAGATGGATGGTGTTGGCATGGAATGGCAGAGCGTGAGTTGCTTGTAAATGATTGCACAATCCGGCTGGCATTTGCACAATTTCCGCCGGATTGAGCAGGTGCCAGCCGCATTGTCCAAAACACATTTTATGCAGTAAATTTTGCTGGTTTTGAGGGAAATTCGGAAAATTTCGAGGGAAATTCTGGCGATTTTGTGCAATTTAGTCATTCACTCCCATTGCACTATTCATTCTAATATCACTCTGCTGGGCATGTTTAAAATCACTTGATTTTAAGTCAGCAGAGTTAATTTTGACGAGATCACAAGCACGACAAAAAATTCAACTGAATTTATTCTCTGCAATTTTATTCTAATAAAATACAGGCATGTTGGACATAGACAGAAGCACCTCAATACATACTATATAATAATTACTCATCGGTTTTCGATATGTCTGTACATACTATCAAATAAAATGCGAAATTCAAACAATGCCAGAAGACTCACTACCGCAAGAGGAGATTTATCTTACTTATGTAGCAGTAATCACTCCCTACCTTTATGACATGTGTTTTCGGGAATCGCCATCAGGTAAAAGTTACTTCGTCATCTGCTTATTTATCGCCAGGCAGATACACCACCGTCCCAAACTACCACCAGTATTATCCNTAAAAGTTACTTCGTCATCTGCTTATTTATCGCCAGGCAGATACACCACCGTCCCAAACTACCACCAGTATTATCCTTTCTGCTGCAGTCTTAACTGACACATGCCAAAATTCAGCAGAATGTGCTTACGATATCCCTCTACTGACGCGGACNTTTCTGCTGCAGTCTTAACTGACACATGCCAAAATTCAGCAGAATGTGCTTACGATATCCCTCTACTGACGCGGACAACAGATGGAAAGGAAGAATACTGCTTACTGCTGCTTAGTGCAATATCGACAATTTTATAAAAATTAAAAGTAACCGATACTATGTGTGGTTAATGATCCTGTACAGTGCCGTAGCGAAAAGTTTTGACTTGAGAATTTTAAATAGCCCATGGCCTTGCCAAACCATTTACATGAAATATTCGCTCCCCGGCCAAAATACAGTAAAAAGTAAGCGTACCTCTTAAACTTTGCAGGAAAATATACACTACAAGGCCATAAAATGTTTTTTTTTTTAAATATAAACTATAAAAAAAATATGTTTTTCTGTATTATGACAGTCTATCACTGCGGCCTTTAGCTATGCTTGTTTGCCGAAACGCTGTAATGGTCAAGAACTTTGTTTCTTGTCTAGTCCCAGAGACATGGCACATGTACACGCATTAAAATGGAATAAAATTGTCCCACTAATTCTGTCAAGTTCGGTATGCTGTTATCACTGCTGTCATAAACATTTCATCGGCGCGTTTATAGCAACAAGTATTCATTCCTCCGACGCGACATACGAGAGAGCCAGAAGTGGCGTACGTATCCTGCTGAAGATAAAGTTATCGCCTGGGAAAATATTTGTTCTGGAGATTTTGTGTTTGTTCGGTCAAGTCGGGGTATTTTTCGTGTGAAGGTTCCGAGATATACGCGTCCTGTCACTTCCGTGGGCAGGGGCCTAAATGTATTCTTTCAGTCACGTTTTAAGGGCGTTTACATTCCAATAAACTACTACTATTTAGTTTTTTTTTTTATATAAATATGTGTTACTACGTTATAGAGTGGTCTAATGAATGTAAGAAAAATTGCTAAATTTAATGACAGAAATTCATTCGGACAGTTACAGTGTTTCTGTTTTTTTTTTACCCAAAATAAAATCTACACTTCGCATAATTAGCACGTTTTCGCTACAGTTTACATTAACTGTTAATGCCGTTAGAATAAGGCTGGTATCTTAGAAATTCTTTACGTGATTCGCCCATGGTGCTATTTTAAATTTTACAATGAAATTAAAATTAAAAGTAGTTAGAGGTGAACAAAATGTCAAGACTTCAAAAAAAAATTTCTCTGGGCTCAAATGAGACATTATGTTCATTTTACATTTCGAAATTATTTGGCGAAAAATTAAAGGTTAAAATGATAATCGTGCTAAAGAAAAAGTGGCTGACATTTATATTGAAACTTATTTATAATTATTAAGTTTTCTTTGTTATAATTTTAAAAAATCGTGAACATCTTTAAAAACATAGAAAAGTTTCAAGGCACTTGAACGCTTTTTAAACTGGCCAAAATAGTTGTCACTTTAACCCTACCACAACGAATTACGGTTTTCTTTGATACTGCTTAGTTTATTCTTTCAGCCCCTCGTGTTTTCTCCCACAGAAAACCAGTAAATTTAACATAGCCTTGGACTTCATGCAAACCTTCGCGATCAGCTGAAGTTTCAGTATAAACGAATGCAGTATCGCCAACACTGTCATATATCGCGCATGGCAAAGCGGAAGGTCCCACTAATACAATGAATCATAGAAGACATTTCTTAATTCTGCGGTCACCCGCTGACAGCCTAAAGTATCCAAGCGTAGAACGGTTTGAATATGACATTGAGGTGATGTTGAGTACCCTGAGAAAGATGGCAGGCAATCGACGTTGAGCGACATGCAAATGGATAAACGCAATATTTTAAGGTTTCTTCCGTGATCCGTCGTACCAGTGGAACATTTAATAATCCTAACTAATATTATAAATGCGAAAATGTGTGTGTTTGTTTGTTTGTTTGTCCTTTCACGTCGCAACGGAGCAACGGATCGACATGATTTTTTGTACAGAGATAGTTGGAGGGCCGGGAAGTGACATAGGCTACTTTTTATCCCGCGGAAATATCTCATTCCCTCGGGGAAATTCTTATTGGAAAATGAAAAAGTACACAAACGGAATAACAATGCCACGTCGCAACCGAGCAACAGATCGACGTAATTTCTTGCACAGAAATAGTTGGAGGGCTGAAAGTTGATACTGGATACTTTTTTTCGCAAGAAAATATCTCAAAAAATTTACAAACGATAATAGTGAATCAAGTCGGTAAAAAGTTTGCCGCCAGCGCGCTCTCTTGCAATACGCTGTCTAAACCGTTAAAGATGGAACATTATCACGTAGTAAAGAATTGTGTAGAATAAAAAGACCTAAAACAAACTCCGCGGTAGAAATACTAATAAGTGTTTTTACCATTTAATTCATCGAGACTTGAGTTTTATCATATGTATACAGTATAGAAGATTAACATTAAGTAAAATTCAACTTTATTTAATAAAAAAACCTAACCAATAATTCTGTAGTCCACGCGAGCGTAGCAGCGGGCACAGTTAGTAGTAATAATAATAATAATAAACGTCTTAATTTTCTGTGGCGAAGTAAGGTATTATCTATCACCTTCTCTTACACTTAACCACTTTACATAATAAAACATAACACTTATTATATTAAAAGAAAAAGAAATTAAAAAAAGAAACAAAACATTTCACCTTGCCATGCATGATGCGTTATTATAAAAATGGATNTAAAAGAAAAAGAAATTAAAAAAAGAAACAAAACATTTCACCTTGCCATGCATGATGCGTTATTATAAAAATGGATACAGAGGTACAAGTTGTATTGAAACTCTTGCTGAACACGGAGTTTGTATGGTGATGTTTATGACTGCTGTTAGGAATCAGTTTTACCAGTTAATGTGCAGGTATCACCGCACGTTTGTAACTGCAACAATAAAAAANGCCTAAATGTATTCTTTCAGTCACGTTTTAAGGGCGTTTACATTCCAATAAACTACTACTATTTAGTTTTTTTTTTATATAAATATGTGTTACTACGTTATAGAGTGGTCTAATGAATGTAAGAAAAATGGCTAAATTTAATGACAGAAATTCATTCGGACAGTTACAGTGTTTCTGTTTTTTTTTTACCCAAAATAAAATCTACACTTCGCATAATTAGCACGTTTTCGCTACAGTTTACATTAACTGTTAATNATTTTTTTTACCCAAAATAAAATCTACACTTCGCATAATTAGCACGTTTTCGCTACAGTTTACATTAACTGTTAATGCCGTTAGAATAAGGCTGGTATCTTAGAAATTCTTTACGTGATTCGCCCATGGTGCTATTTTAAATTTTACAATGAAATTAAAATTAAAAGTAGTTAGAGGTGAACAAAATGTCAAGACTTCAAAAAAAAATTTCTCTGGGCTCAAATGAGACATTATGTTCATTTTACATTTCGAAATTATTTGGCGAAAAATTAAAGGTTAAAATGATAATCGTGCTAAAGAAAAAGTGGCTGACATTTATATTGAAACTTATTTATAATTATTAAGTTTTCTTTGTTATAATTTTAAAAAATCGTGAACATCTTTAAAAACATAGAAAAGTTTCAAGGCACTTGAACGCTTTTTAAACTGGCCAAAATAGTTGTCACTTTAACCCTACCACAACGAATTACGGTTTTCTTTGATACTGCTTAGTTTATTCTTTCAGCCCCTCGTGTTTTCTCCCACAGAAAACCAGTAAATTTAACATAGCCTTGGACTTCATGCAAACCTTCGCGATCAGCTGAAGTTTCAGTATAAACNACAGAAAACCAGTAAATTTAACATAGCCTTGGACTTCATGCAAACCTTCGCGATCAGCTGAAGTTTCAGTATAAACCAATGCAGTATCCCCATTACTGTCATATATCGCGCATGGCAAAGCGGAAGGTCCCACTAATACAATGAATCATGGAAGACATTCCTTAATTCTGCGGTCACCCACTGACAGCCTAAAGTATCCAAGCGTAGAACGGTTTGAATATGACATTGAGGTGATGTTGAGTACCCTGAGAAAGATGGCAGGCAATCGACGTTGAGCGACATGAAAATGGATAAACGCAATATTTGAAGGTTTCTTCCGTGATCCGTCGTACCAGTGGAACATTTAATAATCCTAACAAATATTATAAATGCGAAACTGTGTTTGTTTGTTTGTTTGTCCTTTCACGTCGCAACGGAGCAACGGATCGACATGATTTTTTGTACAGAGATAGTTGGAGGGCCGGGAAGTGACATAGGCTACTTTTTATCCCGCGGAAATATCACATTCCCTCGGGGAAATTCTTATTGGAAAATGAAAAAGTACACAAACGGAATAACAATGCCACGTCGCAACCGAGCAACAGATCGACGTAATTTCTTGCACAGAAATAGTTGGAGGGCTGAAAGTTGATATTGGATACTTTTTATCGCAAGAAAATATCTCAAAAAATTTACAAACGATAATAGTGAATCAAGTCGGTAAAAAGTTTGCCGCCAGCGCGCTCTCTTGCAATACGCTGTCTAAACCGTTAAAGATGGAACAATATCACGTAGTAAAGAATTGTGTAAAATAAAAAGACCTAAAAAAAACTCCGCGGTAGAAATACTAATAAGTGTTTTTACCATTTAATTCATCGAGACTTGAGTTTTATCATATGTATACAGTATAGAAGATTAACATTAAGTAAAATTCAACTTTATTTAATAAAAAAAACCTAACCAATAATTCTGTAGTCCACGCGAGCGTAGCAGCGGGCACAGTTAGTAATAATAATAATAATAATAATAAACGTCTTAATTTTCTGTGGCGAAGTAAGGTATTATCTATCACCTTCTCTTACACTTAACCACTTTACATAATAAAACATAACACTTATTATTTGAAAAGAAAAAGAAATTAAAAAAAGAAACAAAACATTTCACCTTGCCATGCATGATGCGTTATTATAAAAATGGATACAGAGGTACAAGTTGTATTGAAACTCTTGCTGAACACGGAGTTTGTATGGTGATGTTTATGACTGCTGTTAGGAATCAGTTTTACCAGTTAATGTGCAGGTATCACCGCACGTTTGTAACTGCAACAATAAAAAAAGTAATTGGGTTATTTTTCCAACACGAAGGACGTAGACGTCTTGCATAAGAGCTTCAGGAGAAGTTAAGAAGAAAAAGTGAACGACGTGGTGGAGAAATCGATGAGCTGAGAACATCAGTTAAATGTGGGCTGCCACAGCATCAAGCCTCTTCTTCAAACACGCGGAGGTTTCAAGTTTACTGGTCTGTAAAAGTGATAGACGCTCTTTACTTTAGTTTCAAAAATAACCAAGGGTGCAGTCACACGTGTGGTTTAATAATGTTTCTTGTAAATTCGTTCTGCAGCCATGTTTGACCACGTTTGCGAACAGAATCAGTTTCGATGGTCTACACATATTCAACTGAATGCAAAGAAACGGACTTTCGCGTAGGGGCGATGAAGCGCCAGGCGCGCATTGTAGTGTCGTCCTAACACCCCCCTTTCTTCCGGGCTTGAAACGCGCAGAACAACTCGATGCACATCAGAGCTTTACAGTACTCTGACGTAATGCAGAGGAAGGCTTAAGAAAACGGTGTTTCGAAGCGCCTGGCTTTTTGCTCTGTGCTTAGAATTGTTTTTTTTTTTTTTTTTTTNGCAGCAGCATCGTGCCGGCTGGGGCTGCGGCTGAATCGTCGTCGCCCTTCCGGCCTCCTCGTCAGCCGAGCGTTACGCCTCGGCTAGCACGGCCACCCAGAACACTGCCTCAGACAAGAGCACGACGCACTTACAAGGCCACGTGTGATAAGACCGAGCGAGGCGGTGTCTTGCGCAGCACGCTCGTGGTTTACATCGTTTGACATGCGATCCTGTCCAGCGGGCGATTCCTCGTTTGCAGTCGCTGCTGCTGCCACCTTCAGTTAACTTGTGCATTTGTCATTACTTCCTGTTCTATTACATATTGCCGAGTTTTCAATGTAGGTTGGAGCGGAATTCGTGACGTGAGTCCTTGTGCAAAATCAAGTATATACGGCACTTGGTAACTAAACTGGCTACTAAGCGAGATATGAGATCTTGAAAATTAAGATTTTAAAATGTATTTTTCCCAAAATATGGGAAAGGAAGTGAAATTATACTACAGTTCTCCGAACATCGTTTTATGTTATCGGGACATTCACCTTTCAAGCAAATTCTCATTAATACAGTTTAAAATGTCAATTTTCGACTGCTCATATTTCCCTTAATTTTCAATTTAGGTGGAAAATGTCCTGTATATTTTCCATTTGATATTGCGTAAGGAATCACCACGCGAAGTTTGTCGGTTGAATTATGCCCCATTCTGTATATTCGTTATCTACGTAAATATGTACACGGCAAAGAGAAATAATATGACAAACAAATAAAGCAATGGCGGAGTGATAACACACTGGATTCACATTAGGGATGCATTAGCCGGACGAGTCACACTGCCGCATCCTTTCACCAAAATGTTCCAAGTTACAATAGAGCACTTGGTTAACGTCACGGTCGGCTGTTCTGGAACAAACGGTGCTTAACTGCGGATGAGATTTGATCTCTGCCGAGCGTCATTCGATACGGCCAGCGAAGACAATAGCGACAGAAACCTTACTCGTGAACTCGCCATCACCGCCAGGACGTCATTTCTATTTGTATGTAACCATATATTTATTGCTGGCGTCACCATTACATATGGTCTGCTGGGGTAGGTCCTGAATTATGTCGATAAAAAAAACTAAATATATTTCACTAGAATTCGGCAAGAAAGTGTAACACAACAAATTTCACAAAAAAAAAAAAAGAGCTTGAAAATAGTTACCACTTTAAATTTCACGTAAAATCTTATTTACACTTCTATTAGAAAATGGCTGCAAAGTCAAAGGCATTGGCTAGGTAGCCGTTTCACATTCTGATTGCGGCAGAAAATACTTCCCACGATGATTTGTAATTTTTAAAGTCAAACGTAGTGATTTAAATTATCTAACTGCGTATTCCAACGTTCTAACAAATCAAAATACGCAGCACGCATGCAAGAGTAATATACGATTGCAACTTGTAAATATTTTTAGTTAATTTCGTTTGTTTCGGGATAAAAACGCACCAAGTAAACAGTGTTCTGTAAGATGGCGGACGCATCAGGTTGAGTTGAAGGGTTACAATGTGTCGAATCGAAAAACAAAAAAGAGGTGAAAGTACAAATCAGGTAGGAAAGAGCGATTGCCATTTTGGTTATTCAGTGTTAAACTAAATAAATATTTGCATTATAAATATGTTAACTAAAATGTTGCTCTTACTTTGTGAAAGCAAATGCGAGCGTGGTTATGACGCCAGATTGTTCATCACACGTTTGTTGGTGGCTGGCAGCTCAGCCAACAACTTCAAAGTACGTACGCAAGCGGAGTTATACAAACTGACATCTCGGAATTGATGTCGCACAGTAGCTCGGTCTGTAATATTGATAGGTTTATGATGTTGATAAAAATAAAAATAACGTGTGTTTCATTTTACACGGTGAGAGTCTCGGTCTGCAGTCGCTAAAGTATGTGACGATAACATTTGTGTTTTTTCGGAAATGGTAAATTTGAGGCGCCCAGACCGTGCGAATGAATGACCAGTCTCTCAGGCAGGCAACGTACGACAGAAACGCTTTTATACAAGCGCCGTTTTAAAGCCAACACGTGGCTTCAACGTTGAAATAAACTGAAGTGAACTGAAAATTTACGGATTGAACTAATGAGTGCAGAATCCAAATTAAAGACAATACAAATTACCATTCGCTGTTCACGGTAAAATAAGCCCTTTTAACATTTGAAAAAGAAATTCACTGCTCATTAACTGCGTATACGATACCGTACACAATGACAAGCAGGCCACCAATTAAGTTGGTAGCGAAACAAGTAAAATTTTTCTAAGTTTTAAGTCTTGACGTATTGCGAGTGTAATTTTTAAACTTACAGTAAAAGTTGGTGTTTTTTATTTACTGTATACACGTTATAATACGAATTGGGATAATAAATAACGAACTAGTTTCCTAACAGTTTCACATTTCCTCTTGACTGACGCACAGGTAAAGTCATTACGCCCATGCCAATGTAAATTTTACATAAAGCGGAAGGATACAAAATTAGAAAAGTAGAGCTCATGCGGGTATTTTAAAAGTATTCAATTAACCGATAAAAGCCTATATAAATGAATAACATTGAGGACTTTGGAATGTACGTCAAGACTCATGTATGTCCACCTTAAGGCCCCCGTCTATCTGGCGCTTGAACTGCGTTGCAATGTGTTTGAAACGCACGTTTTCCCACGAAACTATTAGACGTGCGTCCAATGTGCTGATCTACGAAAAGAACACACTCTTCAGACGAGGGCTGTCAGGTGCTTTCAAGACGTCACGCACATTGGAAACACCATTTCAGAGTACTCAAAAATCGCTAGAAACCGCTTCTTCAAAGCGCTGTATTTCGAAATATACGCTTCAGATACATACAAGACTACTCAATAGCCTTGCATAGAACCTTCCTGCACACTTTTCGTCGATAAAATAATAGGGTTGCCGCTGGAAGTCCCACAGGTACACGTAGCACGACGAGAACACTGCACGCCAGTTCAGAGCCTTGCGCTTAGCGGCGAAGGCGCACTTGATGCGCGAGGCACTGTCGCCCTTATCGCTCCCGTGCTTCCCGGCCTAAGACGCGGGAAAAAGCTCCAGGTAGGCGGGGAGTCTTAAAGGGTCCCGCCTGCCTGCAGTTATTTAGCGCGTTCGAGTCCTCGAAAAGCATGAGCTCTAAGTTCGACTTTTGCTCACTCGCCACTTGTTTCATCGCCTTTACGCGCAGGGCGTTCAACACGATTGCATTCTTTCCGCCTGCGACTAACCTGAACGTGAATTTATGTGGTAAACCTATATTTTTACGGCGCGCTAATAAGGATAAAAGTACGTCGCGTGTCTAAAGACAACTCTGAAGTTTGTGTATACAACGTTTAGCGAGTAAGGCTGGTTCTGAAAACACCCATTTTAGTAATTTTCACGCCAAAAAAAATTATTCTTGAAATTGGAATGTGAACTTGTCACTTGTCTTTGGGCACGAAACGTTTCTTAAATACTTTTCATGTTCAGAGTGAGTGAGTGAGTGACGATATTTGGGTGGCTCTTTAACAGCTAGGCCTTAAGAGCCGATGAGGGTGATTGAGGTGAGTATGGAGCAGCGCCGGAATGAAGGGGCGGGGGAAACGGGAGATCCCCGAGAAAACCCGTCGACCAGCGGCATCGTCCGGCACGATTCCCACATGAGAAAATCCGGGAGTGGCCCGGCCGGGGGTTTAACCCGGTTCGCCTTGGTGGGAGGCGAGCAGGCTAACCGCACAGCCACCGCGACCCTTTCATGTTCTGACACCAATACAAAATATGCAACCGTTTTTTTAACGACGTGTTTTGTAATAAACCTCTGCAACTCCTTCCATGTGCCCTTGCGATAAACCATTCCCTGTGCAAAAGACGCGTTCGAACCAAGACCTTCCTGGCGCGAATCAGACGTGCTACGAGCGCACGCGTTATGTGACTCACTCGGCAGAATCAGGCCGCAAGCATGATTCTTTAAGATGCGCGTGCCGTTCCGCCAGCAGTGGGAAACAATTAAATTCGATTGCACTGAAAAAAAAATCACTATGGGAGTGACAATAGAACAGTTCTGCAATCTGGTTTCATGCTACCAGCAACCGAGTTTCTGTACCAGCAACAAAATGTTCCCGTTATTTTACTATACAGTTCTGTTTGTTGCGGGAACGACCCTAATATTGCTGAGGTTGTTCTCTTGAAGAAACACACCGTCCTGCAGGAGGAACAGAATATTCTTATGTGGGCATTATATTCACAGATGCAGATACATTCACAGACAACACCGACATACCGTTCTGTTGCGTTGCTATTACTATATGCGCGTCAACAACATTTACATGCTACCAATAACCTATTTGAGCGCTGTCCCTGAATCAACAGTCTATATGGGTTGTGGATACAGCAATATTTGGTTCATACAACCATATCCCCCCCTCCCCCACCCGAGTGATTGTTGAAATCTGGCTAAATATAAAATCGAGTATTTTGCTGTTAGCGGCAGTATCCAGGAAATGTAAACCGTTGCTTGATATTCCCCACAACATTTTGTACAAGCGGTTAAAATAAAGTAATCACTTACTAGGTATTAAAATCTAAATTCTACAGAAGTCAACATGTTACAGCCCTGACAGAAGAACGACGTAATGCTAAGACATTAAATACAAATAATGTGTTAGTATATTTTCGCAAGCATAACCCATTTTGAAAAAAAGTGTTTGCTAGTGATCTCAAACAACTGATGCATCGTGAAGCAACAATTAACAGTTTCGTATTTAACTGTACTTAATGAAATTGTTCTGGCAGTATTTTTTCTTCACTGGCACACTCACGTACGGCTGTAAAACACTTTTTTTTTTTGGGTGGCAGGGAAATTAACAGAAACATAAATGCTTTTAAACAATGAGTGGCCGAAATGTCCGTGAGCACGTCGTAAAAATAAATGTGTCTCACGAAGTGAGCGAAGCATGTAACTTACCCGTAAACGCACAAGAGAGAAGATTGGCGCCAGTAAAGTTATTTTACGACGAATAAATTAAAGTAATCCATGTTGGTAATTACACGCATGTCAAGATGACGGCACAATTCTCTACCTCAAAATACATTCAAAAGACTGTAATTTTTGTTATAGCCCACCACAAAATATACTCGTCATGTTTTTCTTTCGTGACGGTACCTTCGCTTTCATGCACGCGTGGTCAAGCAAGAGAATAACGCAATTACTTATAATTGAAGGCGCAAACAGAGGCCAACATTTATTATGACCATCCCGTAGGAGATGGAAAATAAATCCTGGTACGGTACGGAACATATGCAGGAAGCAATGACGCGGCATTTTGCCTCTTTTGTGATCTACGTCTTCAGTTGTGGTTAGAGAGGTCGGAATTACGCTCTACTTAAAAAAATAAAGAAGCGTGTAGCAATCAAGGGGTGGTAAGGTATCATTACGGAAAAGCGATGAATCATGGAGGGCAATACTAAAAGCGAAGGCAGGACAAACGAATACAAATCACTGGCCAAAAAAGATATCGAAAATGTGTAAAATGCTTTGGTTCCTAAACACTTGACCTGAGAATCTAGTCAGCAACCATACAACTTTCGAACAAGTTCCACGCAGGCCTACGGTATTTATTTAGATTCGCCATTGTTATTTATCTTTCCGAAGAGAANATTCTCTACCTCAAAATACATTCAAAAGACTGTAATTTTTGTTATAGCCCACCACAAAATATACTCGTCATGTTTTCCTTTCGTGACGGTACCTTCGCTTTCATGCACGCGTGGTCAAGCAAGAGAATAACGCAATTACTTATAATTGAAGGCGCAAACAGAGGCCAACATTTATTATGACCATCCCGTAGGAGGTGGAAAATAAATCCTGGTACGGTACGGAACATATGCAGGAAGCAATGACGCGGCATTTTGCCTCTTTTGTGATCTACGTCTTCAGTTGTGGTTAGAGAGGTCGGAATTACGCTCTACTTAAAAAAATAAAGAAGCGTGTAGTAATCAAGGGGTGGTAAGGTATCATTACGGAAAAGCGATGAATCATGGAGGGCAATACTAAAAGCGAAGGCAGGACAAACGAATACAATTCACTGGCCAAAAAAGATATCGAAAATGTGTAAAATGCTTTGGTTCCTAAACACTTGACCTGAGAAACTAGTCAGCAACCATACGACTTTCGAACAAGTTCCACGCAGGCCTACGGTATTTATTTAGATTCGCCATTGTTATTTATCTTTCCGAAGAGAAACAACTCATATCTCAGAACTAAGCCAATGTTAAAATTGCAGGCAATATTTTACTATTGTGGTAGGATATTTGTTGCAGACACAGTTTAACTGTACTCCTATAGAGTTTAATCACAGAACAGCTTCTGATTATTGCATTTCCCGGCTCCGAGTGCTGAATTCTCTCTTGTAAGCATCTCCGTCTTTAAATTACGGTGTCTAGGAAATTATCATAAAACAGTGGGTTTTATTTGCCATTACTCTGCTAGTATTCTTGAAGGATGGCAAAGCATATTTGGCGAGGTTCAATCGTAATAATAATACTTTTATATTATTAGGCCAGTCAGAACCTTAATATTATTGGCAGTGCTCTTAATAAATAACAGGGACAATATTTTCCTGTAATAGGGGTAGGAGAACTTATGTCACAGGCGTTATACTAACATTCCAACGCACGAGACGGTAAATTTACAAATTTCTTTGATTTAAAGGTGTTGCGCCCATTCCAGAGTTAGGAATCGGACCCATATCATCTACTAGTACGGCCACGCCACAAGATTTTGGCATTAAGAGAAATTTTATAGGAAGGTCATTATTTAAACACAAATCGGTAGAGACAGCAGCACAATACGGCCATAAAAGGTAACAAATAACAACTAGTTATTTTATAACGATTCAAGAAAACTCAATCCTCGAAGTGATTTTTTTTCCCCCCATAAATTCACGGCCTACGTTGCTATATCATTAATTACAATATTTTTTTTTCAAATAAAAGAAAATAATGCAATTTTTTTTTATAGCTTTAAAGATATTTACACACTTAAAGGCGAAAATAAAAGCTATCCCCCTAGTTGTTATCATTATCTCGCATATAAAAATATTTCTAGGTGTAATAGTACATACGCAATTACTATAGAAAATCAGTTTAATTTTTCACTTCATTGTTGAAAATATCCGTACATTCGTGGANTCATTGTTGAAAATATCCGTACATTCATGGAAAAATGTTACGGAAGTGTACAGTTAATAAACGGGAACGTGCTCCGTAATTACGAGTTTCGTACATACAAAATGTGGAACCTACTCGTATTCTCCACAGCTTCGGGCTTCGTAAACTGAACACTGCTGAGGTTACACGATGCGTCCCTTAGCCGCTACAATAAAAAAAAATTGTTGTTCTTACGGCAGTTACAATAATCTCGCAATTTAATTCTTCTTCAAATATCCACACGTAGCACAGGTAATATATAGCAATCAGCTTCACTTCAAACACGCAAACATTGCTTTAAACCGAAAATATTACACATGACACTTCAATCTGAACGACAGCTTTACACTTCAATGCATCAGACAAGTGCAGTAGGCAAATGGTAAGAGTCATAATCCCACAAAATTTTGTGTTCAAATCTCCCTCCAATACAAAATATTTTTTTTACTTCTTTAAAATTATACGCAGCAAAAAACTTTTTTTTCGTAGTCTCTATTTACAAACCGCTAATTCAGAAAACTAACGAGAAAATCAGCGGAAAGGTTCCATGAATTCACGGAAAGTTCTGTAAAATTTATGGAGAGTCAGTTTTTGAAGGAAACGTGCTGTCCGTAATTTTACGATGATTTCTGGACAATTTTATTATTTTACCGGTACTTTTTCCACTATTTCACGGGAAATTTGTTTTGAAAGTGTGCTGATTTGTAGGTTGTTCACAGTTAATTGAGCACTTCTGAAATCAATCTTTGAATGCCACTGCCCTTACCTGCGTATGTTTGAACGGGCACACTGACTGGCATACGCCCAGTAAAAACGATAACAACGGAGGGAANCTGCCCTTACCTGCGTATGTTTGAACGGGCACACTGACTGGCATACGCCCAGTAAAAACGATAACAACGGAGGGAACATTCCGTGACGTTGAATTAAAAAGCGCTAGATAAACATTCGTGAATACTGACATCATGTGTTTTACCTTCTGTTTTTTTTCCATGCATATGACTTTACGTAACTATTTACTTCTCTAATAATTTCACAGTTTCACTTGACCGAAGTATGAATAAAGTGATCAGGCCCGAGACAGTTGGTGGATGAATACACAACGCGCATACAAGTAGATCTTAAGCAGGACTTTCAAAAGTGCTCAGTTTACCGTGAGCAGCCTATAAAAAAATTCTACTTTCGTAATTTTTTTTTTTTTCATGTAAACAAAATATGTATGCGTATAATCAATTTGCGGTTACTTCAAACTTTTCTGAAACCCTGCCAAAGTTATACTTCCAGGATATTCCTCTGCCTCATGCGAACAGAGCTTAACGGAGTCTAGAAAATTACACCAGAAGGACAACGCACCGCATTCGTGCGCACTCATTGCAAGAATATTTCGCGTAAGAACTATTTCTTACCAGGTATTACGAGCACGCCTATTTTCTCCTTGTTTTTATTTATATTAATTATAAATTTTAATGGTATAGTTTGTATATAACGTATAAGTAAAAGTTCAATTTAATAATAAAATAACTTATTTTCATGTTAACACAAGTATAAAACGCTTGTGATACATGGCATGTTCAAGACACAACCAAGTACGTCATACATGGACTATACTAGAAGGGCGGAAGGAGAAGGGACGTTCCAAAGATTTGCCGACAGAGCCCGTAGCTGGCGAAAGGCGTGAAGCGTATTCACTGTTGCGACAGGCGGGGGCTACACAAATAAAAATAATAATAATAGAAGACCACAGCAGGCCTGGAGGCCTCGAGGAGAGCTCGAGTAGCAAGAAACGAACGTTCGCAGCGGAGTTTTCTTGCAGCCCGGCACAACTTAATGGCCGGTCTGTCTGTCGTGGGTAGAGGAGGGGGGGGGGCTGGCAATTATACAAGAAGCGTGTTTCAGCGTTTAATTATATCTTGTCCAATTGATGCAGGTCAACTGGCTGACATGACCCTGGTACCACAACGGGAAAGTAACAACAACCGATTGTGACGAAGCGATAAGTAGAATGCTTCAGGAAGCAGTTACTTTGAATGCGATGTGCGATGGCCATACAAAAAAAAAAAAAAAAAAAAAAAGATTAATTGAAGAATAGTACGTTTTTTATTTCTTGAAAATCGAGACCATATATTTTACGTTTTATAGTGTGATTAACAGTTGAAACTTATGAATGATGCCAATAATTTTAAAGACACTTCAAAAGTCTGCCTATCTTTATTCCTCAGTAACTAACTTTATGATGCTTGTTATAGCGAGCTAATAGAAATTTTCTTTCGTCCGCAAAGTTTGTCAGCCTACGCGTGTAGGCATAGAAAACTGACTCTATACGTTTCTTCCTTGTTCCAACTTCCCTTTAGTTTTACTTGTATTTGGTGATGCAATAGAAACTTTAATTGTGTGTTAATGCCATCCATTCTCAAGTCCTTGACTTCTGCATTATAAAGACACCATATCCTCAATCCAAAACACGGTTGATATCCTCTAAACCTATGAAAACTGTAAGGTGGAGCCACATCGCAGTCGAACTTTTCAAGTCGTAGCACGTGGTCGTCATCGCCATAGCCAGACAGAGAAAAATTTAATCAATTTGGGTTATTTGGACCAAAGCCGCTGCAATTTATCCCGTGCGTATATGACAATTAGGTGTCACACATTATTCGGTCACTTTTATTGTATGAATGATTGTTCACAGTACCGAGAATGTGTCATACAAACTGGTAAAACCATGAAACAAAGCCATAACAAAAGTGTTTGGATTTTCACATGTCACTGATATCACCATTGTTATTTTTGTGGGAAAATTTATATTTAATTTATTCTTTAAATAAAGATAGGTACTTTGGAATTAAATTAATCACGTAACTAAGTTGAAATATGTTTTCTGGACAACGCTAGCATGTGAAACTTAAAAACTTCAATACTTTTGAGATGTTAGAAAAACTAATGTAGACATTAATTACAAAGATTTTGGATAAGCAGCACATGGCTATAACGATAATCAGAGACGGTAGACAAATCGCAACCTGCTACTTTGTCACAGATATTTCACTGCCACAGGATACATCTGTGACAATGTCATTGAAATATCTGTGACAGTGATATTGTTTAAGCACACACGTTCACAGGTTTTTGATACATGCTACGCTAGTCACAGTTTATTTCAGCTACCTGTGACGTCTCACAGCGTCACAGTTAGCAATCTACAGTCCTGGAGTTTGCATGTTTACCAATGCATTTATTGAGTAACCAAAGTTTATGTTCAAAACGGCATAAATCTCGTCGTACGAATGCCTCTAATTTCACTTTTANCATTTATTGAGTAACCAAAGTTTATGTTCAAAACGGCATAAATCTCGTCGTACGAATGCCTCTAATTTCACTTTTATTATGTTCGCTCCGCCTTACTGTTTACTTATACAGTTAGTCTACAAACTATAGCAGTGTTCGACGAAAAAGCGTTATATTTATATTTTGTATGCACTTTTATGTTAGTTGATATAAAATTTTAAAAAATTAAAAAATTCTATTAAAAATTAACATAACTCTTAAGGAAAGGAATATTTACTAAATATTTACGTTTGAATTACTTATATTGTATTCAAATCAACATTACTAATGCGATCATCGCTATAGTTACGTACTGGTGTTTTTTAAATCAATACCGGAAATACGTTTTTTTGGTGATTTGCGACATGTGCGTGTTTTTTCTATCGCAGTGGCAAAATCGCAGATAAAAATAACAGATAATTATTTGTCACGGTAACAGTTGTCACAGATACTAGAAAATATAGTTTAAGCTCATCACTAACGATAATAGACAACCTCATTAGAATTAACACTTCCTCCAAATCCAGTAAAAAAAGATCAGGATAGGTAGGATCCGCAACATTCGAGGGTGTCCGTCATTTGAGCGAAAAGTCGTTCGGCAGAATTTTCAGCCGAACGTCTGTTTGGCTAGAATGGTCGGTTTGTACTTTATCTTCTTGCGCTGGAACCTTATAAAGCTGATCAATATAGTTGTGATGGTGGTATTTTCATCGATTATAACTTCTGATAGGCCGCATTATTAGAACGAGGGTAGTAGAGTGTGTATCTTCTCCTAATACTGTTGCCGCACAGCATCGGGGCCTACCGCGGCTCAATGCCACAAACAAGACGCTTAAAGAAGCCGAGCCTTCTTGGAAAAATTTTGAAAATTCTCAAGGTCATATCCGGTCACAAGGAACCATCGCGATGACGACGGAAAAGCATAAACAAGCCTCGCGTGCGTTCTGTTTCCTCGGAATTACAAGCGGCGATAACAGTCTCTTAACGCAGCAATTTGTTCAGAGAAGGTACACCATTGTCACAACGCACGGTTTAAAACACTGTTTTACAGAGGAAAAAAAATCGTAAACAGGGGGCTACTTACTGAGATTTCCATTGANACGCACGGTTTAAAACACTGTTTTACAGAGGAAAAAAAATCGTAAACAGGGGGCTACTTACTGAGATTTCCATTGACTTTGACACTTTTCTACGACCACATTTATGTTTCAATAACCAGATTTACAAAATGGCGACGAAATGTCGGCTTTCATTTCTGTCCCGAAATATAAAAGATTTGCATTTAAATATATGTATAACTGCCTACATTGAGACGCATATGACGACTAGGCAGGCCTCTTAAGGTTCGGTTTCATCTCGTTCGGAAAAATTTTTCGTTTTCGCGTCGTAATTTCGAATTCATAGTAATTACTGACAATGTGCGATGACAGGAAATTTACATTTTACGAGTTGTTTAATATTTTTGTGCGTGNTCATAGTAATTACTGACAATGTGCGATGACAGGAAATTTACATTTTACGAGTTGTTTAATATTTTTGTGCGTGATTTTAATTGTGTACCATCTGCTTGTTGTAAAAAGGCAGGAACATGTTTCTATTTTATCATAAAGTTCCTAGCATTTTGCAAGCACGAAATAGCACACAGTGAAAATTAAATACAAAAGGATTAAACAACCAGTAGATTGTAAATTTTCTATAACCAAACATTTCCGATAATATTACTGAAACTGAAATTATGACACGAAAACGAACAATTTCTCGTAATAGGTGAAGTCAAACCTTAATTTTTTTTTTTGTACTGTCAGTGGTGGAAGTAGTATGATGCATTTTCTGTAAGACCTGGTGTCAGCATGCCATGCAGATGGAAAAAAAAAGTAACTAAAAGGGCGACGTTAGAAGTGAATGTGATATTAATGAAACGATGTTCCGATCGCAGCGGACGTGATCGGTCAAGCGAGCTCGATGCTGTCACGTAAGATATTAGATAAAACTCGCTCGTATGTCACTCTGGCGGCTGGGAAAGTTAGCACTTGGCAGAGACGACCGGTTTCACTCCTGTTTCTTCATGAAGAGTGTGTTATTTCCCCAAGTACCAATCTTTCATTCCATGTTGTTTGCAATAACTTAATGGCTACGGTAAAAAAAACAACTTTTGAAATCTACTTACAAAAAAAACCCATGACTGCGCATTAACTGTATATACGCTACCGCATAGTAAATTCGCGTTTACTTCCAACTATTCTGAACCCCTGTTAAAGTTCAACTTCTAGGATATTCCTCGGTAACATGAAAGGAAAGCTTACGTGAGTCAAGAAAATTACACCACAGGGACAACGCATCGTATTCCTGCGCAGTCAGTGTAATACTATTTTGCATAATAACTATCTCTTATTAGCCATTACCAACATACCTATTTTCTCACTATTTTTATTCATATTAATTAAAAATTAAATACTCTAATTTATAGAAAAACTGTAAATAAAAGTTCAATTTAACCAAGAATACGGGGTACTTTAATGTTAACAGAAGTATAAAACGATTGTGATACATGACATATTTAGAAGACAACCAAACACGTCATACATGGTGTGATTTTTCAAAGGTTTGATTAAAAAAGTGTGAAGAAACAGCGAATAGACTATTAATTCACACTGCCACGCAGGCTTCAAGTTTAAGTTGGCAGCGAATCAAAGAAAATAGTCCTAAGTCTTGACGATGTATTTCAAGTGTAATGTTAAATTTTATGGCAAATCATGTTGGCGTTTTTTTCTTTATACACATAAGAGTATACGAATTGTCATATTAGTAACATATGTAGGTTCCTAACCATTTCATGTTTTCACTTGATTGACGCATGGATAAACTCGTTAGGTCCATAACAATGTAAATTTTTAACAGGGCGTAAGGATACAAAATAGGATAAAAATAGATCTTAAGGAGAACTTTTAAAAGTGTTCACTGTACCGTGAACGGCCTTTACAACTGCCCGGTTCTTTCGCCGGCCAAAACGCAGCAGCACTTTTAGTATATCAAGCATGGTAATTTTTATTAATTATTCGTTATTGAATGAGTGAGTGAAAAGAGATGGGCGGCTCTTAACATCGAGGACATGAGAGCCGATAGGGTGAAGCAAGGTGAGGATAGAGCACCACCGGAAAACAAGGCCAAGGGAAATGGGAGATCCCTGAGAAAACCCACAGACCGGCGGCATCGTTCAGCACGATTCCCACATGCGAGAATCCGGGGGCCACCCCGCCGGGATTCGAACCCGGTTCACGTAGGTGGGAGGCCAGCAGTCTAGCCACTACACGACCGCGGATCCCTTTCGTTATTGAGGGCTACGCTTTACGCCGGCGAGCATATAGGTTGGTGTGGGGGGAGGGGGGGGACACTTAGGAATTAGAAAGCACAGAGAAGTAAATATGTTACAAATCTGGCCATTTTCACACTTAGATTGATTTTAAAAAAAACAGAAAGCGAAAGAAATAATTTCAGTTATCACTTATTATTCGACGTTAAGATATGTAACTACTGTACATCCATAATTATCAACTTTACTGAACGCATGCCACTCAGTGCACCCGTTAAAAAAAAATTGGAAACTAGTTGCAAAAAAAAATTTCAGGTAACGCTACAAAAAAATCCTTGTGAACTTTGCAAGAAATTGCTTGAAAAATGTGCCGGATATATTCAGTATTTGTACAAAAAAAGTACTGTAAACTACCAACGGATATCCTGCAGAATCACAACAATGTGTGTAGTAACTCTCGAATTATTTTCTTGCAAAATCACAAGCTACTATTTGGACTTCTTCAAAGTAATTTGTCTTTTGATGATACACAGAAGTTTTTATTATATAAAAATTATAGGTCAACCAGGATTCTCTGCGGCCCAGTCAGGTACGTCCCAAACTAACTACAACTTTGAAAATCCCCAGAGGGGTAACGATAATCGAAACAGGAACTTCTATATTAGAAGCAAGTACGCTAACCACTACGCCACATATGCATTCGTACAATATGTTCTATTTTAATAGTTTATGCATACTTTAAATAATTTAATCAAGTGGTAATATGCTGTATTTTGCCTTCAAACGAGAACAGCAAGTTTTTACCGAGCTCACAGAGGAGCTATCATTAGTTTGACATTTAATTACAAGGAGTATGTTGGTCCCACGCAAAAGAAAAATTAGGTACCTTTGTACATACATGAGAAAATGAATGCTGCCGATATCCGTTGCATTTTTCGGACAGGTTTTATTTTCTTTATCCCTTCATTCTGTTGCTGCGTTTTGTCACTTATCATCTTTTTATTCAAAGGAAGCCATGCGGAACCATGTGAATGTACTCGTATTTTGCACCACACTTTCTATATTTAGCTGTCTAGAGAAATATGATCGAATACAAAATATGGATTAATAAATAATTCTGAACATTTCTTAAGATTTTTGAAAAGAAAAGTACATATTGGTACTATCAAAGCTAAAATCACATAAATTAACAAAACCTGGCCTGTACCGTACAAAATTAATATTGCAAGCCCGTGACTTCGAGGAACACATTCTTTTCAAACCTGTTTAAATGTGTAACCCTCCTCTCGGAATGTGTGGAATTCCCAGAAGTGATGAGTGACGCGCGGATGTTTACTATGCCTTTGTAACAACACACATTAATTTTGTTTTTCACAAAAACGCTATTATTGCAATTGAATACACCCTGAATATTTACAAAATATAATTCTGTGAATCAACAATTTTTTTTTAATAATACACGAATATTTCAATTCCAGCTACACAAATTTTTTACAGTGCACCGCTCCAACTGTGTCTGAAACGCTGTCCAATGTTTAATTGATATGTGCAATTTTTTTTATGTAAAATAAATATAGGCATTTCACACGACNTCTGAAACGCTGTCCAATGTTTAATTGATATGTGCAATTTTTTTTATGTAAAATAAATATAGGCATTTCACACGACATTTTTTTTAAAATGACATTCAATTAAATACGTTGGATATAATTATTTGGATTACGAATATTCCATAGTAACNGTCTGAAACGCTGTCCAATGTTTAATTGATATGTGCAATTTTTTTTATGTAAAATAAATATAGGCATTTCACACGACTTTTTTTTTAAAATGACATTCAATTAAATACGTTGAATCTAATTATTTGGATTACGAATATTCCATAGTAACATTTATTTCGATAAAATTTACAGCTTTCAACAAAAACGTAGTGAACATTTTTAAAACCAAATAAACCTAAAAAATAGCTATTAATTGAATAAAAACCTTTCGGGCTATTTCAACACGTCAACATTTTCATTGCTCAGTCGATACAGCTGGCCGCGCAGAGTAAATTCTCGGAACTGATTACTCAACTGCTATTAGTACAAACCCCTTGGGCTTGTTCGAAGAGGTTTTCAGCGGTTTACAAAGTGTCGGTACTACTGCAAGAATGGTTCTGTAGTTCTAAAAATCCTATTTTTGCACAAGTACAAATGCAACAGGTTTACAAAAACATTTTTTTGTACTAGTACTAGCATTTGTATTATTACACGAAATTTTCAATTCTGTTAACATTTTTTTACTGTGATATGCCGGCAGGGGCAGTGACTTTTTTCTAAGGTTGAGTCCGAAAGTTCTCACTTTATCGCGAACAGCCTCTAACAGAGATCCCTGACTTTCCCCATGATTCGAACACAGGACTCGACACGTTATAAGCTGAGTTTTGACCAACTACGCCACAGAGATAACCTGTTATCTGGTCCTAGGTGCGGAAGAGATATTCACCTGCTGTTTAGAGTCGCTGTGACGTTGTCGTCATGATGCGGCAGTCTGCAGTCTATTACGGTTTCTTCGCACTTTTTGAATCAAAGCTTTAAAAATCACCCCGTGTACGATGATGTATTTCGTTGTTTCCTAAATATGTTATGAAAAACGAGAGTTTTACACTTCTGTTAACATACAAGTACCTTATTTATTGTTCAATAAAACCTATACTTATATTCAATCTATAAATTTTAATATTCAATTTATAATTTACATAAATAAAAACAGTGAGGAAATACGCGTGTTGGCAATGCCTAATAAGAAATAGTTCTTATGCAAAATATTACTACACTGAGTGCGCACGAGTGTAGTGCGTTGTCCCTTTGGTGTGATTTTCTAGACTTGGTTAAGCTTTGTTTGCAAGAGGCGGAGTAATATCCTGGAAGTAGAACTTTAGCATGGTTTCGGAAAATTTGGGTGTAACAGTGAATGGATTATATATTTATTAGCCGGTGAAAACCCATAGACTAGAGATTAGGTAGACCGATCTAGTTGGCTGCGCACGCCTGATCTCCGTGTCCTAACACTGAACTGATTTTCTGCCAACACGATTAGCTAAAACGGGGTAGATTGGATTTGAGGTTACAACACTGTTTACCAAACAAGTTCTTTGGGACGTTTGTATACTTCATCTAACCATTTTGCAGTTTGATTAAATTGAAGTTGGTAAAAGTATTTTATTCATTGCGTTTATCACAGTGCTTGTATTTTGAAAATTAAGATATAAAAAATTCCACATGAATAACTTGCAGAGAGACTTAAACCAGTTTACATTAAGCACGGATACCACACCTCACAACACCTCTTCACAAATATGAATTCTTATCCCTAGCTTTGGAATGTGTAGTGCTACCAACATCCAGAAAGATATCACATATGTAGGTAGCCATGCGTGTTTACATATACGTTTACACATGTTCAGTATAAAATATCTTGTTTTCACATTTTTTTTATTTTGTTCATTTATTCAAATTTATTTTTATTATTCAATGTTATTTTTTAACTAGAAAATAACGCGAAATTAAAATTTTTTAAGGAATGAAACTTATATGTTAATAATTTTTAATGCCTTCTTCTTCTCAAAGGATGGTTTTATGTACAAAGCGCAAAAAAAAAGTATCCTCGAAAGTATACAACAGTAAAACAACCGCAATGTTGTCGCTGAAATTTTCGTGACTTTCTGCGGTAATTACAGTTCTGTTCGTTGAAATTCCTGAAGCGGCAAACGGCTTTGTAATGGCCGTTACCACGGGTATGCTGCACAATCGACACCTCCGCTTCAGACAGGGTTATAAAACACAAGCCGCACAGCTTTTTACACTATACATACTTTTCTACTTAAGCCCGTATTTAAAATTGGAAAAATGCCACTATTTTTTTTTGTAAATTTCATACTACTGGAGAAAAAAAAATGTTTTTTTTTAAAGAAAAATATTGGTTCTTATTTGCAAATATATTACAAAAAATTATAATACAAAAATTGTTGGTTAAGTGACAACTGATATATGGGCAAAATTCACTGCAAAAGAAAACTTAACGCCGCACATATTTTAGCCACTGGAGGCCAATTTATTTGTTTATCTGCTAAAATGTTTACAGAAACATTGCATATTTTAAAAATTATGATAACTTTCGAGAATAATTAGTTGTTGATGCATTTACAAAGTCTAGTATGCCCAGTATTTACAGTAAAGTCTTTGTTTCAATCAATGAAGGAATCGTCGACAGAAATTAACTTTTTTTCTGTCTGCAGGCTATCGACGCGTCGATGGCCAGCAGACAGAAAATTCATTAAGTCCCGAAGTAATGAATTTAATGAAACACGCCGTGTTACATCCTGTGATTCCAGTCTATAGTTTTCCTAATGCGCGAAGACGTTTGTTTATTACAACTCTTTTATATCGGACCATTTAAATCTATCAAAACGAATAACGTGTCTATTGAAAAATCGCAGCCCCTTTAAAAACCTTACGAATATTTTAACCAACGAACACGCGTTCACAAGTAAAACATAGCGCAGTGCAAAAATTTAAACACAAATTGAGGTCATTTTAACGTTTTTCGACAGATCAATACCGTCGATACTTGCTTCCAAGTGGAAGATACCTGCAAAAAAGTGACGAATTTCAGAGTGGCTTTAACGTGGAATTTACCAGTGTTCTCAACGCAAGTGGGAAAACTGTGCCAGCTGCCGTTGTTTAAAATTGTAAAAGTGGTCCTTCGGCCTGTAAACGGCAAGTATCATAAAACAGCGATAGTTCCTTGTTCGGTTTGATAGCTACAACCTGCTGTTTTCATCGTAGCGTCCGCACATACTCATGCGCCAACACATCAGCTTAAAAATAAAATATGGCCTGTCATTGTATTGGTGATGAATAAACATGACCGGTGGCGTAGTACATAAAACTTAAAACTGATACGGAGAAAACTATTTCCCCTCCCCCCCCCCC
>NQII01000491.1:236900-248259 GCA_002778355.1 Clitarchus hookeri | reverse complement strand
ATCTAGGGATTAAAATTCCATTATTACTCAAATACTTGTGGGCTTAATGACAGAATTACGTTTAGTGCCTACCGGATGTTCCACTGGGGTCGAAAAGGTGCACATTTTGACAGAAAAGAAAATATCTGGCCTGCATTAAATAAATAAAAAAAGTCTACAGTGCCCAGGAATGAAGATTTCCAGTAATGTGCATTGATTGCTAGCGTGGCCCTATATGAAACTCTACCTGCACATATAACTCGCAGCTGTTTCACGAGTTACTGCTCTTTCGAATCCAATTAAATAAGTTACTTCTTGTTTAACACGAGAGGTACGATTGATGTAATTCCAACCTATTGTTACGGCGGAACCTCGTCGACACATACATACGTACACTACTAACTTACAGGCCTACTACACGCGAGGTAATGTTTATTTTCACATGTACTTAAAAGGATACAGGTTGAGACGAATGAAGGAATTAAAAGAATCTTTCCACAGACGTCGATGCCAGCCAAGCTTCGTATTCATCTACCCGGTGATGCCATCTTCACAAAAATGCATTGGCAGCCTACGGGTACTTGAAACGTTACTTGGCAGGAAGCTCATGAGGATTCCGAAACTGAACTGTAGAAATAAAATAAATTCTTAGAACTTGCATGAAACTCAACGCGTGAATCAACGTTCTTGCTAATTTCATCGACAGACTAACAAAAAAAAAAAAAAAATTCCATGAATATATTATTGGTTTAGTTTTTTGGGACAACCCCGAAGGAAATTGCAGAATAACTAAAAATATGTATGCATAAAAAAGGCCGCGATATTTACGATACGGGGTAAATAATCTTCATCATTCGTTACCGAGGCATTGAATGAGGGAAGCCATATATAGGTAGAATCAATAAGAAACTCCACTCAAGCCGCAAGTGTCTGCGAGGCACGAGCAGAGCAGTAAAATAAGAAATGCAGTTTAAGTGGTAAAACCAACGCAAGCATTTTTTAGTCAAGCTCCTGTTCATTCGCCGGGGCGGAGAATCCACAAACCAGGTGAAGCTGCTGCTGCATCTTGAAAAAGGTTAGAGAGGGGGGGGAGGGGGTACCTCAACTGACACAGTATAGGTGGCGAAGATACGCTGCACAGTTTTATCGCACTACACTGAGAGAACAGCAAACAAAATATTTAGTTGCCCCCGACAACATTTTTTTTTAAGTAAAATGACTTTGAAAAAAAAATTTTTTTGTTCATCTAACAAAATCCACACTTGAATAAACAAAACCTCTGTGTTGGGCCAAAAGAAATTAGACTGTCGACAAAGTATTTCGTTGATTGAACTGTACGTGTTTGTTAGGCCACTCATTTGATTCCCTTCGCTCGAAAATACAGCTCGAGAGTTTGTTTGCATTTTTTGTGACGTTTAGGATAGTAACGGTGTGTGTTAGTGAATTTACTGATGTTTGCGATAATGGCATAAACACCCTAATAAAACAAGTTCAACAGGAAACTCGAAAGTAAAGCTGCAAAACTTGAAGTATTTTTTTTTTTTTTTGCGCGCGTTGTCCAGTATTTGAAATGTATGTATTCAAAAACATTCACGGTGCACCGGTAGTTACTTTAGCTGAGGTTGCCTAAACGTGGTGCTCGGACGCGGGTGAACCAGGTTCGAGTTCCGGTCGGTCTTCAGATATTTTTTTTATACTAACCGAAACTTTTTAATGAATGTAGAGCCAAACAAATCTTTAGTTGCACCAAACAAAATCTTCGTTTGGGGCAATCGAATATGAGAAACAAAATAATTCTGTTTCAACCAGAAAATATTTCATTGACCCTACGCAAGCAATTGATTTAGTTGCGCCAAACAAACTTAGTTTTATTCAACAAAACCCTTTTCTTAGTGTACAGTGTCGGGTTAAATGTAATGCTAAGAGAAACGCTTGTGCAACAGTATTTTGCTTTATGTACTTGAGCTCCATACACACTACTGCGGTTCCAAAGTAGAGGTGGGTGGGTGATTCAGCATCATCATCGCTGCACTACTTGGGGAGTGACTGTCCGACACTGCGCACTTTCAAATTGATATATATATATATATATTACAAATGTTATAATGCGAAATTTCGGGTTTTCGCGAAGTTTTACTGACTTCGCCCAAGCCATAGCAACAGCAGTTAATATAAAGAGTACTACAGCAGGAATTAAGTCATTGGAGAACATATAAGCGTTTTCTGCAGCTAGTTTCATGCCTCCGTATTCTCGTGGCGCCATCCAGCGGCCAGCAGATAACTTACACAAATCATTTGGCGTTAATTTTTTTTATGCAATAATATTCTACCACAGCGTTTCCCAAACTTTTTTTTCCGTGACCCGGTTATTTTTAAGCTTTTCCTTCACGACCCACTAAAAACTTTTTTGTGGATTCTGGTGTATGAGCGCAATAAAACATGTTTATGTGTCTATTGCAGTTTAATATTTTAACAAAGAAGCGTTAACAAATGTCGTACAAAAATGATAATCACATTAAAACCAAACAGTTTATTAATGACAAGTGTGCAGCTGTTTCTTGTTAACTAAAAACTTTACATTTGGAGGAAAAGATGTTACCTTTATCCTCAGATCCAGTTCGACTTCCAATCGGTTCCTATATTTATTTTCTTAGGAAAACCAGCGTTGAAAACCCTGCTTGACACTTATATGTCGTAACAAAAAGCATTAAAAACTTTATCGCTTTTTCTGCTGAAACTGGGTACTCCTGACGGCAAGACAGCCAAAAATCCATCAGTGGTATGTTGCCAAATGTGTCTTTGAGTGCCGTGTCACATGACAGTTCAATTATAGACTCAATATCTGAATCCGGAAGGTCAGTCTCGGATTCTACATTGACTGTAAATGGATTCCTTATCCATGCTTTGTTTCCGTGGATGGAATTGGGGGTTGGGGGGGGGATATTTCTTCATATTTGTCTCCAGCGCAAGCAGATGTTCTTTGATAGCAGCTGAAATCTCACCCGGAAATAAACTGATGCTATGATCTTTTTGTAGTTCTGTTAGCTTTGTAAAAGCTTTGCAATTTCCTACTTCCGCGCGACTCGATCACAAATTGATTTTTTTTTTTGTTGCAGCTTCCACCTTCTCTTGCACTTTAAATACAGTTACATTGCTGCCTTGTAATGTCTGATTCAAATTATTCAAGAAATCAAAAATATCACAAAGATAAGCTACCTTGATCAACCAATCGACATCTTGGAAACTGTCTTTGAAATGAAATATTACATATCTAGCCTTTGGGGGATGTTGTTCTAAGAACATTAAAACTTCTTCCCTCAGTTCAATGAGTCTTCTTAAAACATTCTCTCTTGATAGCCACCGCACTTCGCAGTGTAAAATAAGGTGTTCATGTTCACTTCCCATTTCTTTGCATAAAGCAGAGAATATTCTTGAGTTCAGTGAACGAGATTTTATAAAATTTATAAATTTCACACACTCTTGCATAGTTGCAGTTAAAAGCAATGACATTATTTTGACGGCCAATGCCTCTCTGTGGATGCTGCAATGCACTCATACACAGTCTGGTGCTACAGCTTTGATGCTCGGAAAAAGTCCAGTAAGAATGCCTGCCATTGCGCGTGCTCCATCGCTACTTAGTCCCACACATTTCTTCCATTCAATGCCATTGTCCTTCATGTCACTATCAATCAAATTAAATATTTCATGAGCTGTTGTTCTTGTTGTCTGAGGTTTACAAAAGAGAAATTCTTCGTGATTTGTATTGTCAAAATCGTATCTTACAAAACACATTAGATTAGCATTATCCGATATGTCTGTACTTTCATCAACTTGCAAGGAAAAATAATTACTCTCTTTTAAGTGACCCACAGCAGTTTCCTCGATGTTATCTGCCATTTCCACTATCCTATGCTGCACTGTGTTATTTGATAGAGCCAGCAAATTTACTTGGTTCTCCTGTTTTTTATGACATATCCGAGATGCTACTATTTTCACTGCTGGAACTATTAATTTATCAGCAATTGTGTGAGAATAACCGGTTTCAGCAATTAATTTTGAAGCAGCCATTACAAGGTTTTCAGATTGAGCACCCTCAGAAAAATTCGAAGACATGGTTTTTTTGGTAACTATTAATTCTCTCTTTTTATCAATGAAGAAATCTATTGGCTTCTCGCTGTATTCCGGGTGTTTTAATTCCAAGTGCCCCTTCTACTTTGAAGGTTTCATAGACTCGTTTGAAAGTGCCACATAACAAATAACTAGAGACTGAAAAAATTCGCGAGTTCAATGACCGCCTACACTCTACAGTGTTATGTACAAATAGGCGCACCTCAACTTTACATTGGTGGTCTGCTGTCACAGTGGAAGGCGACGATTGGGACAGCATTCTTCAGGAAGTTGTAACGTTGGACGCTACAGTTACAGCGCCGACTATACGTTGTCACTCGGCTGTAACTTATCACTCGACTAGCTCAGAGGTGGAACACGAGACTCAATAAAATGGACGCCAATTACATAGGAAATAAAGTCAAGTTCCGGAGTATTTGTTCTATACTTTATTTATCATTTGAGGTTACACATTTCACTTCCGAAGTTCTGAATATGCAGAGTACGAAACGTTCACAGATAACAATACAAGTGCGTCACGGCGCCACAGTCGTTTACTTAATTATTATGTTCTGAAAAACTGGCATCGCAAGAAATATGAAATGCGGCTACTTCCCACACCGGTGGAGAAATAAAATAGCAAAGTCTAGTGGCCAATGTGGGGGTTATCGTCACGCCCGACGCGGCCTAGGCGAGCATTGTAAGGCGACTGACTTCGCCGCCTGCTTGAAGGGCGACTCTCTTCCAACTGACCTGCACTGACCTGCCCTCAAGGGCGACTGACCTGAAGCACTGCTTTCTGACCTGAAGTGACTTGAAGGGCGACAGCACACGAGCCTTTGTGCTGCCTCTCACCCCCTCTCCCGAGATAAGGGCCTGGCGTGGGCTGCCACGCACGCTCTCCACACGTTATCGAAACTGACACCTTAACGAAACTTCGTTGTACAAACTAAAACTGCGCCGTCAACATGCAGATAAACGAACTTCTCGTATAAAATTTGTACAACGCAGCCTGAAAGTTTCTAAATAATGCTGACGCTTCACAAAAACTGAAAACAACGACGTTCGAAACGAAACGACAAACAGACTCTTGATAAACGTAAAACAGCAAACGTCTGCCCGATAAACAAACGAACACGGGAAACGAACCACCACAGCTTTTAATTTGAAACCCGATAAAAATATTACGAAGCTTAGCAAAGCTTAAGAAAAACGAACGAAATTGAAACACGTGTCCCGAAAATTAAGAATACTGCGTCATTACAAAGTGTCAAATACCGCATGGGCCAGTGGCTAAATTTATATAAACGCATATGTTTTGAATTCTAGCTTGTCCCTACATGAATCCGCGAATTCTTCAGGTCTCTACAAATAACACAATGGTTTGTCATCAACTTCCTTGATGAATCCACATTGTAAATAATCTTCAGAATATTGTCGAGTCCATGACTCCTTTTTTGTGAGAGTAGAAGACTGCGCATTGTGCGGCCGTTTGTCAGTACCACTCGTACCTGGCTCCGGCTGGACATTACTTGACTGTCTGTTTGTGCCAATCTCAGAACCCGTACTTTGTTTTATTACCCACGTGTCCATCGTCAAATGAAACGTAATCAGCATACACAAGAAATACGCACTCTTTGTCTTGATACTAAGCTCAAACTGACTGATAGAACGAACAAACGAACGGGCGAAGTGGGGCGAGTACGGGCGCGGGTGCGGGCGGGTGAAACAAATGGTTAAATTTTTTTTGCCGCGTGAACAACAATACGTAAAACGGTAAAGTAACGCGACCCGGCATTTTGTTTTCGTGGCCCGGTACCGGGTCGCGACCCACCATATGAGAAACGCCTTTCTTCCACATTAAAGAACCCTCTTCAGTTTTCTCATAAGATCTGGACATTTATAATGTTTTCGTAAATTGCATTCTGAATATCCTACTCCAGAAGGCGGGTTTAATACAGTCGGCATGTCAAGTTCCCCTCAAGATCACCAAAGAATTTTTTTTTAGATGGCGGCAGCTGAAAAATCGTGTAGTTCTCCAAAAGTCTATCCATGATCCGATGTCCTTAAGCAGCTATTTTGCTATAAAAAAAAACCAGCATTGCACGTTCTATGTTCAGCCAGATATTACCTGATGGTGTACTTATTGCAATTGAACAAAAGAGCGAAATTCAGTTTTCTTTATTTCTTATCGCCCGTTCATGAATGTGGTTCCTTCGTTGGAGGTACAGTAAACCGGGGTTACTCTGCACATGCTAGGGTAACTTTACACCACTCAATATGTTTGTTTTGGTGCAATTTGGTGAAGAGGCACCAAGCATTACCTATGTGGATAACATTTAAAATGTAAAATACCTAGCTACATTTCTTTGTTTCATTGCCAAATGACACCAAAACAAAAGAAAATATTGAGTGGTGTGAAGTTACCCTAACCACGTGCAAAGTAACACCAGTTTACGGTAGGTACGTTCTAGTTTTCAGGCCTGTAAGGCGGGTGAGAACTAAGAGCGATCCTGGGATACACATCAGATGCCTCGTCGCTAGAGCCCGGAGTATTTCGCGGATTGAGTTGGCAGAACGCCAGGTTGGACAACCCTCTACACACTCGAGACATTATCGTTTGCCTATTGGTTGCTGTGATCACGTGAGGCTTCTGTACAGGACTGTTAAACACTCACTCGCACTACTGCTTCCTGCTTATTACTGGCTCACAGTCAAACGGGGCTTGTCTAAAGAGCTGTCGTCCAACAGTAGGAGAAAAGAACAAGTGTTTGAAGTCTACCTCGCCTCCGAATGAATTCGCGAAATACTCGTGGCTCTACTCATCGATAGAGACTTGAAAAGGTCGCGGAGTCATTTGGCAACAAACTAGACTCCACAATCCTGTATCGTGTCTACTCGAACCTCAGTGGTTTGTTCATTGGCAGATGCTCCGGTTTTACCCCAGAACAGGTAGCAAGGGATTTCGGTCCTTCTTTTACTTGCAGTTCAGTTATTGTTTAGTTATTGCAGGTTAGTTATTGGCTCAAATTCGTCCAAGGCTTGTCTTGCAAACTGCGGTCCATTTGACGTTTACATCTCTTTGAAGTATAGCTTCTCCTAAATGAATTCACGCAATTTCGGGTCTCTATTCAAAACCTTTACTCGGAAGATACTGTCAGTAACGTTCATATACGAAGTTTCAGCGGAGGCACATTAATTTTATGTCGTAATAATACCGAAAAAAAATTTGTGCTGCACTTCTCTATGCTACTTCAAAGATTCTGTACAGTGCTGTTTAAACCTTAATATAGTATTGTAAAAACGTCTATTTGAACCATTATCGACATAATATCGAGAAAACAATAGAGGAACTGGCACGTGTACACCCACGCGCGAATTTCTTACTTAACATTCGAAGAAAACGTAAGGCGTTTCTGAACCTGGGGTTTCTATTTGACGGTCCATGCCCATCAATATTAATTACTGTATTAACTGCAAACCACGTTCAACAGAATGTTGCAACTACAATGGCGAGTTAAGATGGACGAAGGCCATTAAAAAATTCTCAATTCTATATTTGGTTGGGGAAGGAATAATGCTAGTTGTCTACTACTACAATAATACTAATAATTAATTTTACGATGGCGTGAAAGACTACATAAGGAACAGCTAACACTGTTACTATCTCATACAATTCACCCTTCGCGCTCTTGGATAGACTTAAACAGGCGGCCTCTGATGAAATCTGGTGTCCTGTCCTAACCATTCGGCTCATTCCGTCGGCTCCGAGGGGAAAAAAAAAAAAAAAAGTATTTCCATTTTAAACGCAAACTCTTGAATGGGTTTAAGCACATCTGACGGGAAACTGGTTGGCCTGGTGACAGTTCCACGCCGGGATTAGCTTTCCCTCGAAGCTGTAAAATCTGACACGACGTTACGTCCAAGTATATAGCCGTATCTATTATTTCTGTAAGTGTTNGGGGGTTTCTTTGGAACTCGTCATTCGATTACACTCAGCTTTCCAAACGCCCCGCGTTTTACGGAACCGGGAATTCGTGTCCCGTTTTCTTCTTCTTAAATGGGCTGTGCGTTAAAAGCCCGCTTGTTTATTGTTACTGCCCACTAGGCAATGAATTCTGGGTGGACCACGGAAAAAGTGTTCGCTTTGAGAGTAGTGGCGCTGGATCGCGGTAATGGGTCGGAAAGCTACAAAACGGTAAATACGTACAGTTATGAAGAAGTTGCATGCCACACATACAAGCGAGCGATGAAAGTAACTGTTTGTCAAGTTTAAGAGCTACATGCTCGTCAATCAACAAATAATTTTCTGGCCGGTATTAAATCGTATGACATCTATAAATTGATAAGAGATGTGATACTAGTGTTTTTTTCACATAGGGAATAAACGGATTTTTAAAAAAATCTTCCTTCGGTAATGCACTATAGAAGATCAGTTTTCTACCAAGAACTGTGTGGTCTGACGAAATGTTTTTACTTCGCTTATTTCATATGTTTGCCAGTCATAGCATGATCGCCAGTCAAACACCCTACCCCCTCCCATCATCTCTTTCATTTGCATACCTTTTCGATACTGGCTTCAATAATTCCACTCTTGCCCCCATCAAGTCAAGANCCCATCATCTCTTTCATTTGCATACCTTTTCGATACTGGCTTCAATAATTCCACTCTTGCCCCCATCAAGTCAAGATATCATAAATAAATTTAAAACATCCCTTTTATTTTTTCTGTATTTTGATAATGCACTTTAAAAAAAATTACTTCCTTTTTATAGATGCTTTTCAAGGTAAAGTGAGCACTTTTGAGGTCCTAGTTGTTTTTTACGTTCAACCCTATTTAATCCTTTAACCACCATTGTGTATATTCCACAGCACTCGGAAGTTAACGTCTATGGCTAAAATAAAATATATTTATTGACTATTATTCCATATGAGAGGGCTTTACCGTGAATAGCCTATATACGTTTAACTGAGCAATTTTGAAAGTCCTACTTAGGATCTACTTTTCTCCTAATGCTGTATCCTTCCACTACATGTAGAATTAACGTTGCCAAGGGCTTGATGACTTCGTTCATGCGTCATCCAAGCAAAACAATGGCATTCTTAGGAACGTAACTGTGTTACTATATAGTGTATTCGCGGTTTATTCACACTTTTTGACTCAAACCTTTGAAAAATCACTCCATATATAAAGTTCTTGGTTGTTTCCTAAATATATCATGTATCATAAGCATTTCACACTTGTGTAATATAAAAATACCTTACTTCTGGTTAAATTGAACAAATACTTATATTTTATCTATAAATTATAATATTTCATTTATAATTAACATTAATAAAAAAACAGGGAGAAAATTTGTATGTTGGTAATGCCTAGTAATAAATAGTTCTTATGAAGAATATTGTTACACTGAGTGCGCACGAATGCGGTGCGTTGTCCCTTTGGTGTAATTTTCTAAACTCAGTTTTGCTTTATCNATTGTTACACTGAGTGCGCACGAATGCGGTGCGTTGTCCCTTTGGTGTAATTTTCTAAACTCAGTTTTGCTTTATCCGCGTGAGGCGGAGGAATAACCTGAAAGTAGAACTTTGACAGGGCTTCAGAAAAATTGGTAGTAACCATGAATGGACTATAAGCATTACCTGTTTGGCTTCGCCGTAACATTAGCAGGACTCCTCAGCAATCACGCACTCCCACATATACGTCAGGCGCATTCGACACCAATAACATATTTTATTTCTCAAATAATTTAATTTAAAAGCTTTTTTTTTAAATGACAAATTAACACTTCACAGTTTCCAAATGAAGAATTAATTAATTTTAACTCCTGTCGACGTTGGAAGATGGTAATTTTCCCCTGCACAACATGAAGCTGAAACATTTATGAGAAATTAATCACATAAAAGTCTTGCGAAGTTTTTGTTTCGATCGTAAAATACTGTAAAACTTATTGGCGAAAATCATCTGAAACGTATCTGCTTTTAAATGCGGGGAATGATCGGAGAAATATGCGACGCTCACGTAGAGGCTCATTTCGCTCCGTTACGCACTCGCAAAAACACGGCAGTTTTGATTACTTGTGCATCGAGATGAGCGGCAGTTGTTAATTAAGCCTGGCAATAAAATACATCAGTCCGATTAATTGCTCGAATTGCACGCTCAAGAACTACCACAAAAGAAAATCGATTACAAGGCCAAGTCTAATTAGCCTATTAATCAGAGAACTTAAAAAAAAATATGTGTTGTTGCATAGCTCGAAGGCAAAACAGACGCAAGGTTTTACAATGGTCCTTGGGGCACGGAACCAAATGGTTACTTACGGAACCGTTGTAGTTGTTTTTGGTCTGTAACAGCGTGTAATTGGTTTGGTAGGCCTGTTATTATGAGTTGCGTGTTGTTATGTAGGTTACTTTCATTCCTAGCAATCAGGCCTTACTTTAAATAACCTATTTTCTTTATTTGTCGGTGGCATTGTTAACTATCAACAATCACGTGGAACATGTCCCAAACTACATAACTTAGAATGATTATTGAAAGCAGTACTGAGCCCGCGATTGCGTAATCAGTACTAGTAACACGCATTTATTGGCGGTACAGTATCAGTTTTGGTGCGTTCCTCCTTTATTTTTGCTGAAGGAGTACAGATTTTTTTTTTTGTAATATTTATTCTTGGGAACACTCAGTTTTCTAGAAAATAATTCTACACAGACTAAATTTCAATATCCTACTTGCACCGCAACTGTTTTGCTTAATGGCCGGTGTCTTCTTTAGAAGACAGTGCGTTATTTAAATGGGTCAATCTAACTTACGTTACGCTGGTAACGAAAGTATGTGATTCGCAGGCACGCACCTCGCGTAGCGATTAAAACAGTTTAATAACGAAAATGGATCTGAGTAAAAGTTTTTAAAAATACATTTAGGCAGGAACTCATTTCGCCAAAAGCGTGTATCTCTATTTATAAGACGTAAGTTTCTTCAGCATTATATATATCCATCCTTGCCCATTACTGCATATATTATGGCATGCACACAGACTAAAGTGCTGGCAGTGAATAAGGAAATTAAATTTTTCTGCCTTCTGTTTCAATTGGTAGCAAATGGAAATTTACATATTTTTCATTTTGTATTATACCATAGAACAAAATAAATACATAAAAACTGCAACCTTTATCTTTATATATATATATATATATAGAGAGAGAGAGAGAGAGAGAGAGAGAGAGAGAGAGAGAGAGAGAGAGAGAGAGAGAGATTATATTACTATAGCTAGAG
>NQII01000491.1:222568-236854 GCA_002778355.1 Clitarchus hookeri | reverse complement strand
CCCTTTTCCATTTTTCTCATTCCAAGGCGCCATTGGCATTTGCCCAGTCCACTCAGATGTAACTAAGATCTTGTTCCTAAAGTTGGACTCACGACCACCCGTCGCACCCGTCAGTCGCCCGTCTGCCCGGCGGTCACGTAATCTTCAACCAATTGCAGGGCAATTTTTTTTTTCTATCCGTCGATCCGTCAAATATTTACTAAATTGCAACTTTCGACGGACGGACGGATGAGCCATCGCCTTCTGACGACATCCCTGAGACGTGAATGCGCACTTTGAAATAAAATGCAAGGCTGTGGATGTGTGTTTATTTATCACTGGCGGTAAATTCAGGAATTTTAAATGTAAAAATATTCAGTATAAATTTTTATCGCGTAAAAAATTATTACCCCCCCAAATATTTTTTTCCTTGAGAATGTATTTCCAACGAAAATATATCTCCAACTAAAGAAAGATCTCGATGTTAAGTTAAATTTTACCGTACAGAAGGATTGACGGACGACGGATTGTTGTGAATCGCTTTCAGCCGTTGTGAGTCCACCTTAAGGCGCATGCGCACGTGCACAATGGTTATATGCAAGAGATGTTACAAGGAAAACTTGCTGCTTTAGTTTCTTGCGTGTAAGAACAGACTTGATTTGTTTTAAGAAGTCAAGTGGTGCTGAGTTCCGTAAGCATACTTATAAAATGGAGAACGATGAATTTGAAGTATATATTTAGAAAAAAGTGCGGATATTTAAAGTTATTCTTGTCCAGGACATCAGTCGCCTAGGCCCGCGGCCTGCTTAGGTAGCACTGTTGTTTGTACACATTTCTAAAGGTTGTTCACGGTAAAGTGAGCACGTTTCAGGTCCCAGTTACTTTTTTTCTTTCAGCCATATTTTATCCTTTAACCACCTTTTGAAGTAAATTATGCAATGTATGTAATAAACACAGTGTGTATATTCTACCGCACTCTAAAGTTAACATCTAAGGCTAAAATAAAATATATTTATAGACCATTATCCAAATGAGAGGGCTTTGAAAAGTGCTCACTTAACCGTGAATAGCCTATACGGCTTTTCATGGTAAACTGAGCATTTTTGAAAGTCCTGCTTAAGGTTTATTTATGTGCACATTGAATATTATTCTACCTTAAGTAAAATAGACATAGCAATGGGCCTGAACTCTTTATTCGAGAGTCGGTCAAGTGAAATTGTGAAATTATTAGAAAAGTATATAATATGTCAGAAATATTATAATTCCTACACTTATAAGCATGAAAGATGGAGAAAGAAAAATAAATAATTTCAGTATTCGCATATGTTCACCTATTATTTTTATTCAACGTTAAGACATGGAACTACTTTCCCAACGTTGCTGCTAACTTTACTTGGTGCACGCTAATCAGTGCGCCCGTGAAAATATATGCAGGCAGAAGCAGTTAGAATTTTTAAAGGTTGATTTCAAAAGTGCTCAATCAATCGTAAACAGAAAGGGCTGTTCTCAAGGAATGTAACTAAAGCTGAATTTACAACAGAAAAATTAAGCGTTATGACGTGTACAAAGAACTGAAAATATGTTCATATGTGCTGGTTTCAAATTGAACTTAACAGGTCGTGTGCTGTGTTTGGATTTCCATAAGCGTTAAAAAAAATCGTTATATTTCATATCATAAGCAAACGTTTTATGGCGGTAACCAATCAGAACAGAGCAGTTGGTGTTGGCGGGGAACTCAAATTTTTATTGGCCAGACTTAAGTATTAAGAATTGAGTTATGTAAACTGTGAATCGTAAATCCATTCCAAAATATGTATTTGCAGTAAATGCTTGGTACTAATCCTGAGACTTATTTCCTGTTGTTACAAACACACAGGTCAAGGAAAGATTTGAACGTATTTATTGTAGATACTACTGCTTCTATTTTGAACAAACAAACATGACAGATTCTTAGGAAGAATGATTTACGCTTCTTCGAAAAAGTTTGTAACTATAAACTGTTCACCGTAACGTGAGCACTTTCGAGACCCTAGCTACTTTTTCCTATCAGCCATTTTTTTCCTTCCACCACTTTTTAAAATAAATATTGCCATGTAAGTAATAAACACAGTGTATATATTGTTTCACGGGACGCCTGAGGGGCGTATCCAAGTTTGTGAGGGATGGAGGTCTTATTAAAAATAAAAAAACTAAATTCAATAATTATATTTATTCTTAATGCTACAAACAGTCAAACATATGTTATTTGCCAGTCTGAGCGTCATATTAACTATTATTATTCTTATTGAGAGCAATATTTAATTACTATCTCCATTTTATTAAAGTATTTATCACAGTCTTTACGCTTGCTAATGTCCCTTAAACAGCTCCAATTATTTCCACACGTTCAGTTAAAATTGTCTATTTCCATCGTCCCGAATGTCTTTTCACTCACGCAACCAGTCCACAGTCCCGCAGATCAGTCCCTCCCTTCACTGCACACAAGCTCGCCGACGCACTCTCGCAGATCGCTGCAGTCGTCCCTCGCCTCTCCATAAACACCCAATTGTTGCTTAAGAATGGCACAAGATGCCAAACTCGCGGCTCTTGATCACTCTCCCCTCAGAGGCCCACACGCGGTATTTACACTTGAAGTAGGTGCCGTCTAGAACGTTCTCGGCAATCCAAGTTGTTCTGGGAAAGGTAATGGTGATTACGATGACTTTCCTGCGTGATAAATGGAGAAATATGATCCTCTCAGGTTCAGCGAGGCGCGAACTACGAGAAAGTTTATCTGCGTGTGCGGCGGCGTCCTTTATGATAGGCCACTCGCTATCGTTTAACTGCTGCACTTCACTTCCACTCGCTCGCGCGGGAATACGAAGCAGCTGGCACGTAACAATATATTTCACCGGACTCGAAAGATAACGTCAAAGGCTACAATAAAATATTATTGACTATTATTCCAAATGAGAGACCTTCAAAAAGTGCTCACTTAACGTTTAATAGTCTATATTTCAAAAAAATTCAGCTCCAGTGCATATAATTCACCTTCTAGTATTCGCGGACGATGATACCAGTCGTGAACGGTACCTCCTCAGTCGACCTTGAAGTGCACCGGACGAATTGATTTTTTGTGTGGAAAGCAGCGATACAGTCGATTTCCACAAGAGTATCAAATGCGCTATCGCCGTTACAAGCATTACCCATAACACGCTGACGCGAAGAAAATTATATGCCTTACTAATTCACACGATGACGAATGCGCAATGTTTCAGGATAACTTTAAAGTTTTCATGTTCAGTTATTTCGTGCCTGAAAATTACTGACGTGATGAATAATTCTTTATTTTTTCAGAATTGTTATTAAACCTCAGCAAATGAGCTTATTGACGATGCATAGCGAAATATGCGTTGAACTTTATTTATACTTAATACTATTAAATTTTTAGGAATTGTGTGAAATGTCTTTCCAGCAAAAATAGTTTCTATCATTATTGTAAAATAACATGTCGCATTCAATATGTATATGTTTTAAAGGAATTAGACCTTAAGTAATCTGTCTTTGTTCTATTTCCAGTAAGTTACCTGTGGCCATTTTCAAACACATTCAATTAAATGATTACCAAAGTGAGCATGTTCGCAAGGTTACACCTCTCCGGCTTGAATGAAAATAAAAGGAAGTCTATTCCTAGACACATGTCATCCTAATTACATTTGAAATATATTACGTAAGTTATTAAAGTTGATTTATTAAAACTTTAAAACAAATAACCTTACTTTGACTGTGCTGGTATAAATTATATGACTATTTTGCTTGGCTTTTTATTTATTTCAACGAATATAGAAAATCCCGTCAATGTCAACCATCTTCATAAAACTGTTCATTTACATGTTAGCAGCCAACCGGAGCACAGCACAGAAGAAAAGTCGGTCTGATGTACTTACACAGCCAGTTTACTTCGAACAAGAAGTGATTTCGATCGGAACAATTTCTGAGATAATTTCTGATGTAACCGTGTACAGAGCTGATCATGTTTTAAGTGAAATATTTGTGTGTCTCGTGTAGCCACCGCCTTTATTTCTGTTTCGGATAATCGGTCCTTGGTTTATTTTCAAGACCTCTAGTGAGATACTTCTTGCCATAGGTTGTTTCCGCCCCCAAATCTTGTAAGCAACAGTGATTGTGTGTACCCCTCATAGCAGTTCTACAACAAAATTTCATTCTTAAAATGTTATGGCAGCTAAGGGTATTTCTCCGCTTCATGCAAATAAAGCAAAACTAAGTATACTCTGTTTCGTTTACTAAGGCCGTTTTTTTGACAGTTCTAAGAAAGTAGTGCCAGTGTTGTTGTTGCTCTGCTGATGCATCCCTCCGCTTCAGCTGTTCTGACACGTGGAAGCCATGCTGTTTGTTGAGTCAGCTGTTGACATTACGAGGGTGTTCGACGTTTTATATCTACAGCCAACTTTTTTCAGAAAGTATACAATTTTCTAATGCAGCATAAACTGCAATATCCAAAATGTGCATTTGCAGAAAATATATTTTTATTTGTATAGCAAATTTAAATGTTCGAATGTAAAATGTATGTAGTGCACTGTTTTACACATGTGCTAAAAAATTTCAGTTATTTTTGAACGACAATAATTTGCCATATACATATTGGTTACAAGGTACACAGCATAGATATTCTTAATTTTTTCTGTCATATTAATTTTTTTCTGCAGCAAACTGCAGCGAGAGTGAGAGTGTATTACATAGGTCCGTATTTAATTTAATGAGGTTACTGGAATCACACACACACACAGAAAATTTAATATGTGTGTTATCTTTTGCTGGTAAACATACGCAGAAGTGGAGTGGGGCTGGAAAATAGGTTGGAGGTGGGTTTATTCGTTTCATCTTAATTTTTTTCATCCATAACAAGCGTTCCTACTAACTGCAAATCTTAGCTAACAAGATTGTCAGTTAGATCTACTTTACACTTCGTTTTACCTTTTCAGTTGTGCTGTTTTCGTTATTTTGTTAAATTTTAATGTTACGACTTTATTCATGTATGAATCACCCACAAAATGTGTTTGTATCCTGACAGAGAAAATATATGGCACCTTACGTGCGTTATTCTGTGACACATTAAAATAAGTTACAGTTTTACTGTTGCTGCAACACGCTTGAAAAGGCGGCAACGCTTGTACATTTTATATTTGACTTAATAATCATTACGAATGCGTACACTTGGCCGAAATGAAAAAAATAACTCTAGCTAAACTCACGTCTGAACGCGCCTTGCATTTATTAAAAATAGTTTTGGACACGGTAAAGTAGAACATACTGTAACACTACCAGTACAAAGCAATTACAGAAAACTCGACTTATTAACGCTGCAAGAAGTGACAATTCATATGAACTTGACAAAATATAATTGAAAAACTTTTTGAAAAATACGTGACTTTCATTATTTTCACGCACTTCAGTTAACATGTTTAAGCTAAAACTTCGACCGAAAGTTGTTAATCTCAGATACTCTAACACAAACACACTGACATACGTTTATGCTACAGAAACACTTCGTAATTGTACTCAAAAATATAAAATCTAAAGAATTCTGGACGTAAGCGTGCATAAATAAATATCACGACGTTAGGCACAAAAGTGGCTAAGCCTACATAATTACTTCGGCCTCGTGTAATTACAAGTAATGAATACAAATAAAAAATAAATAAACTATGTATGAAGTTAGCAAATCTTACCTGGGAATGCCGAAATTCTAATTCCGACGATTTGTGTTATATAAGATGTGATATTGCGTGCTTCAAGTAACGGTCTATTCAGTAACAAGTTAAAAAAAAAAAAAAACTTTCTGATGTGTAAGAATGTGTGTGGGCGTGTGTGTGCGCGCGCACATTGTGTGGGCGATTCATACAGGAAACTTCCATCACACCACACATCGCTTCACACGAGGGAAAGAAACACACGTTGCTGGGCCACTGCCTTCATGAGCATATCATGAAATATTAATAACGCACCGAAAACAGCATTGCACGGGAAATCCGAACTAATATTATAAATGCAAAAGTGTGCTTGTTTGTTTGTTTGTCCTTATTTCACGTCGCAACGGAGCTAGGGATCGACGTGATTTTTGGAACAGAGATAGTTGGAGGGCCGGGAAGTGACATAGGATACTTTTTATCCCGCGGAAATATCTCATTCCCTCGGGGAAATTCTTATTGGAAAATGAAAAAAAAGTACACAAACGGAATAACAATGCAACCGAGCAACCGAGCAACAGATCGACGTAATTTCTTGCACAGAAATAGTTGGAGGGCTGAAAGGTGATATTTGCTACTTTTTATCGCCAGAAAATATCTCAAAAAAATTACAAACAATAAAAGTGAATCAAATAGGAAAAACGTTTGCCGCCAGCGCGCTCTCTTGCAATACGCTGTCTAAACCGTTAAAGATGGAACAATATCACGTAGTAAAGAATTGTGTAAAATAAAAAGACCTAAAAAAAATATCCGTGGTAGCATATATCTATCTATAACAGAGAAACACTAATAAGTGTGTTTAACATTTAATACACCGATACGTTGAGTTTTATAATATGTATAGAGTATAGAAGATTAACACTAGGTAAAATTCAACTTTATTAAAAAATATAAAAAAACCGTAACAATAATTCTGTAGTCCACGTGAGCGGAGCCGCGGGCACAGCTAGTAGAATAATAATCCGTTCCACTAAGCAACAGTGTAAAGGTAAAGGATTAAAACGGGAAATGTAGGCACTCTCTCGTGAAAACTTATTAACCACGAAGTGGCAAACATGGCGTCGGTCACGCGAGGAGTCCGTTGGAATGCTGCTCACAAAGCGAAGCGGGTCGGAGTATGCTTCCTCGCTAAGAATTCACGAGAGTTGAAACTGTTGGAAGCAGAAAGTAGCAGGACCGAAATATTTTAAAAATCGCATGCGTAACTGGAAACGCAATATTGTTGTAGATGTTTGACGGGAATCTTTAATTTGCTGATATATTTCATGCGCACTATTTCCAGCGAGTGTTGCCAACGTGAACGCGTACACAGGCATGTTACAAACCAGCTGATCCCAGGCACTGCAAATGGAGTCATTCCGTCGTGACACCGTTGCAAAGTTGGTGGTTCTGCCGGTCATCAAACGGCCTTTGTAAATGAAAAACAGTATATAGAAAATTACACCAAGGAGACATCTCGCCACATTCGTGACCGCTAAATTTAATAGTATTTTGCGTGAGAACTATTTATAACTAGCTATTATCAAAGCACTTACTCTCTCTTTGTTTTTATTGGTATTTTACATAAATAAAATATTATAGTTTATAGATAAATATCAATAAAAGTTCAATTTAACCAAAAATATGATACTTATATATTAACAGGCGAATAAAACACTTGTAATACTTGACATATTTACGAAACAGCAAAACACGTCATGCATGGGGTGTTTTTTCAAAGGTTAGATTGAAAAAAGTGTGAAGATACTGCGAATAATAATTAGAGTTACGTTAATTTTGCAAATTATTTCAGAGGCAGGCTGGACTTTTAACACATATACTCGACTGTTTATTTTGTGTTTGCACCACAATGGTTATGACACGCTCTATTCAACTGTCTACTGCAGTGATTCCCAAAGTTCTATGAACCGCAACCCATTAAAAAAAAAGTCAAAGTTCAGGACCAATTTTAATGCCTTATGCGAGAAACGTACCGTTCCACTGTTCCATCATGTTCACATTGTATTTCTTACGTTGTGTAAGGAAGTGAAAGGTAGTAGGATTAATAAAATAGTTTAAAAGGTTGAAGTATTAAAGAATAATTTTAATAAAAAAGATACCTAATAAAACAGCATTGTGTTGCTTGCTCTGCGATGTCGTTCATAACTCGCATACTGTAAACTATTGCCTTATTTCTTGTATAACTTCCGTCGTTATTCCATGTTTCCACATCGTTCTTCAAAAAATCAGGAGTCATTCCAGTTATGTGAAATAATCTGTATGTATTGCTTGACACGAAATCTTCAAGGTTTTAGTTGAGAATCAAATCACTTTCCAAGGCTTTACGTTTATAACAGTTCTCTAAACCTTCATTGTTCAATGCTTTCACCATATTATTTTTAGTTTTTAGGTTTATTCTGTCGTCAAAAAAGGCTAAGCTCACAAGTTCTTCAGACAAATACCACAACTGACCCATTATTTTTTTTAGTGCCACTTTGGATATTTGCTGATTAATTTCCTCATACAGTTCGAGATCTTTTAAAAGCTGTAGATCATTCCCAGGTGTAGATGGCGCAGAAGGTGCTTTATACCAATACTTAGCATAAATCCGAACTGTGAATACGCAAATATCTTTTATACCTTTCTGCTCTTTATGAAGATGCAAGAACACATTTTTCGGTCAATCTTTTAACACCTGCCTCTTCTCGCTGTTGTAAGCTTTTAAATCGCTCTACTCTGACTTTTTTTTTAAACCACCTTCTTTGCATGTTGTTTATTTAAACTCCCAATTTTTCCAGGTCTATTCTGTCTTTGAACTAGCAGAAACTTCTTATCTTCCTCGATTGACATCATTTCCAAAGCCTGAGCATGAGCTATGTCAAAAAGTTCACCGAGTTCAATCTGCCATGTTGCTTCTTTTTGTTGTATTGATTCGGACCGCCTGGCTTCATTTTCTTTATTCTTTTTTCAGAGATTGCCATTGCTTAAAGTGTTTAAGTATTTTCTCCTTCACATGTTGTTTTTTCCTGGTAGGTATGCTTGCTGTTTGCCATACAATCAAGATGTCGTGAGCAGTAGACTCCGCAGAAGCATTATTGTTTTGTTTTCGCTCGAGTTTATAGTAGAAAAATAATTGTAATACTTCTTTTATCGATGGAAGCTTTGTCTCTATTAGAACTGGCGATATCTGTCAAATTAACCACACATATGTTTTACTTCTTGTACATATTGAACCACCACTAGTAGATGCCATGATAAATTAATAAAAAACTTGTATACACGCACAAGTTAACAAAAGTCCGGGGAGTCGAAAAATTAAAACGCATACGCCCCGTTCGAAGGTGATTTCGGCTCTGAGAGTGGAGTGAGATCTAAGGGCGGGGGGTCACGGTAGTGGGATATCGGGAACGTCGGTGGTGGAAAGGGGAAGGGTAATGAGTGCATACGTCGGTTTAAGTGTTTTTAAAGTAACTTTTGTGATCGTGGTCTGTTTATGTTTTGATATAATCTGAATCGTGCTAACTTAATAAAAATACGATAAATAAAATTTTCAAAATTCGGTAGCAACCCCTAAACTTTATTTTAAAAAAAAACTGGTTGATTTTTTATGTATTAAAACAATATTACAGGGTGTCCCACTGAAATTTCAAATCTTAGATTTTAAGAACCACCATTATATATATATATATATATGGGGCAGTTACTTTTTCAGAGGTTAATTTCAAAAGTGATCAGTTTTACCGTGAACAACCTTTACGCGACTGACAAGTCTCGGCTGCTGCCACATGAATTGGCTAAATTCACATAACTCTAGCGATGGGCAGTCAATGTTGGTCACATGTTCAGTAAGACGAAGATCTGCTTAAAGACTGTTGACGGTAAAGTGAGCACTTTTGAAATCAAACCTCTGGAAAATGTCACTGCCCCAACCTGCGTGTATTTTAACGGGCACGCCGACTTGGCATGCGCCCTGTAAAGTTGGTGACGACGGAGAAAAAGTTGTTCCATGTCTTAACGTTGAATTAAAAGTGCTAGGAAAACACCTGAGAATACTGAAATGATATGTTTTCCTTTTTGTATCTTTAACGCATATAAGAGTGAGAATTCGGAAAATTGTAAAATATTTACCTTGATAATAATATCACAGTTTTACTCGACCGACGCATGCATAANTGTGAGAATTCGGAAAATTGTAAAATATTTACCTTGATAATAATATCACAGTTTTACTCGACCGACGCATGCATAAAGTGATCAGGTTCATGGAATGTTAATTTTTCAAAATTGCTCACTTTACCGTGAACAGCCTTTACCTCATATTAAGTCAATTAACCTTAGTTCCTGCAGTATTTAACTGTCGGTTTGGCTGTAAAACTTGAAAAAGTAACAATAGAGTACGCGAGAGCGAGTCGAATGTGGATAGCGTGTACCAAGCTTAAGATTACCTTCGCACTACAAATTTCTCGGCTCAAGCGCCGGGGAAACGCCGGATGTTTTTTCACTATTTACCTGTTAGTTTGGACTGTAAAGCTTTCTCCGGTTTTCAAAGGTTTGATTCAAAAAGTGTGGAGAAACAGAGAATAAGACAATTACCTTTACTGTCCTGTAAAAAAAAAAAAAAGCCTACAGATGTTGGTGTGCACATGATAATTAATAAATAGTTACTGTAGGTTAACTGAAGTAGCATCCAGTAATTTTTACATTCTTTATGCACTGTTTTGGATAAGGCTTCGATTTTTTTCTACGAAGATGCTTATTTGTTAAGTAAGTTTATATTGTTACATCAAGGTACGTATTTTGCGGTTTAATTGTAATTACTAAATAACGTATGATGCAATACAAATAATTAGTGAATTATTTAGCTCTTTTATTTAGTAGGTTTTGCCCGCGGCTCCGCTCGCGTGGACTACAGAATTATTGTTCAGGTTTTTTTTCTTAATTAAGTTTAATTTTACTTGGTGTTAATGTTCTATACTCTATACATATTATAAAACTCAACGTCTCTCTGTCTGTCTGTCTGTTAGTGCGCTTATCACTCGAGAACCACTTATCCGATTTACATTTTTTTTTTTTTAATTCATAGCTATGTTCTCTGACCAGGTTTTAGTATATATTTTGTTAAGTAAAGTAACATAAGGAGTAAGCAGTGACGATAATAGTGAATCAAGTCGGAAAAATGTTTGCCGCCAGCGCGCTCTCTTGCAATACGCTCTTGCAATATCATGTAGTAAACAATTGTGTAGAATAAAAATGCATAAAAAAATAACTCCGCAGTAGCATATATATATATATAACAGAGATAAATACTAATAAGCGTTGCGGTGGTTTGCAATTATAATCTATTTTATGAAGTTTCCCTGATGTAGTCATTGTTAACGGTTGAATCTACTATGTTGTCTGGTATTGGTAAACCCATGCTTTTTATACTTTTTCCTGACAACGTCTGCAATTGATTTTCAATTTCAATGAGTGCAAGGTGAAAAACTTCGTCATTGAATGTTGCTTGTGAATTAAATGGTAAAAACGCATATTAGTATTTCTCTGTTATAGATAGATATATGCTACCGCGGAGTTTTTTTTAGGTATTTTTATTCTACACAATTCTTTACTACATGATATAGCGGTTTATACAGCGTATTGCAAGAGAGCGCGCTGGCGGCAAACTTTTTTCCGACTTGATTCACTATTATCGTCACTGCCTATTCCTTATGTTACTTTACGTAACAAATTATATATTAAAACTTGGCCAGAGAACATAGCTATGAATAAAAAAAACACGTAAATCGGATAAGTGGTTCTCGAGTGATAAGCGCACTAACAGACAGACAGAGAGACGTTGAGTTTTATAATATGTTTAGATATAGATGTTAACTGACAACCTCTATGGAGGAGTTTGTTACAGTGCTAGTAAAAGTGGTCATGTGTTCGAATTGCTGAAACGTCTTCACGTCGATGATATTTAGGAGAATATTTATCGAATTTAGTGAGTAAACCACTTCCTAATTAGCCATCCGAAACACGTCAGGAACATGAATAAGCTACAAGAAAGTATATGCTGCTAACTTTCCTGTTAACTTAAAGCTTAACATAAACTTTAAGAAATAATTATCTTCGAAGGGTGAAAGGGGAACGAGAAAATTCTCTTTTTCTCTATCTCTCTCTCTCTCTCTCGTCCTCTCTTCCCATCCCCCGAATGTACTCCTTAAGGGAACTATCACAAATATTTTTAATTCGTCGTGTTACACGCTGTTCACAGTAAACTGAGCGCTTTTGAAAGCCCTGCCTACGTGTATCCCCATTGTGCATTCTTCCACCATATGTAACATTAAATGGACACAAATCACTTCGTTCATGTGTCGGTCAAGGGCAACTATGAAATTATTAGAAAACCTAATATTTTACCACAATTCGTGTTTTATACTTATATATGAATAAAAACAGAAAGTAAAATAAAATATTTCAGTGTTTACCAACGTTTACTTAATACTTTAAATTTAATGTTAAGACATGGAACTACTTGCCCTCCATCGTTACCAACTTTACTGGCCGCTTGATACAGCCAGTGTGCAGATCAAACTATACACAGGTAGGGCCAGTGACATTTTTCATAGGTTGATTTCGAAAGTGCTCAGCTAACCGTGAACAGCCTATAGTAACTATCTGTTCTGTGGCGTGGTAAAAACGAAGGAAAAAAAAAGAAGTGCCTCTGTGTAGAAAACGTGTTTGAGACAGCTCTGTTGATATTTCTGTTCTATGTAAATATTNAAAAAAAAAGAAGTGCCTCTGTGTAGAAAACGTGTTTGAGACAGCTCTGTTGATATTTCTGTTCTATGTAAATATTTACCGGGTATCAACAACGTAGCTGATTGCTGTTCTTACGAGTAAATATCTCCGATGGTGTTTCCGTACAGAAATATAAATCTTTGTTTCTTTAGTGCTGGATCAAAAATGAACCTCCAATGGCACATAGGCGTGCGTGCGCAGCTGTCATCCTTAGGGTCAAGTGGGATCCAGCGGTTTCTCCCTCAGAAAATTTATTTAAAATTTTTAAATAGCGATGGATACGAAACATTTATGCCAACATAGAATATTACATTAAGACCGCACTTAGCAAAAATTTCCTTAAAAAAAAAAAACTACAGTAGTTGTGAAAAACATATTATTTTAATTCGGAAAAGGAAATTAAACCATAAATACAATAACACTAATGTTTTTTGAACAGTATTACTTAAATTTACTGTAGTTCTATTAATAAGAAATATCAAAGTGAAAGATAAAAAAAAAGCATTCCATGTACGGATTACGTCTAACAAAACCAAATTTAAAATTTGAATCATACACACACACTCTAAAATTCCGTAGTGATAACTACACTATACAAGTGCATAGATAGTTACTTCGCGTGTCAAGGTTATCCCGGCACATATACCATGTTTAATGAAGAGATTTCAATCCAAAAACAGAAACGATATTCCTATCATTAGGGCCTATGGGCATTGGCGCGAGAGTGGACAACTTTGAAGTCTCGGTTCAAGGCCGTAGGTTATGCCAAGTAATGCTAGAGACGCCGGGACCATTGCGCCTATTATTATAAGGGGGCACCGAATACGTAATCACTAGGAAATCACACGCTGAGTCGTCGCCGGTGTCTCAGAAACCACNGGGCCTTAAACCCCTGTCTGATAATGTTGTTGTACACCTGTATTATTCCCACGTTTTATGGTCGCCCTCTGTCTATACTCCCAAAAGGTGTACACAAGAACTTCAGTAAATAAAAAAAAAAACCTCGTCATAATTTATGAATAACCACTGATCAAAAATAACACTTAAGAAACATTTCACATCCGAATGTTAATTGCAGCCTTGTATTTTCTTCTTTAAAGTAAAAGGTTTCTTTTTAATGTTAAGATAATTAAAATTACGATTTGACAATTACATTTATATAAGAAACTTCCTCCCCAGGCTACTGAAAGCAGCTTGGAATCGTGCATCCCGCCTTTGTTTACTTTTACAGTGTGAAACGACAGGGTCGCAACTGTAAGTCTGTTACAGGTGAGTCAATGTCTAGAAATATCCGGAGTTATTGCGCGTAGAGCGACGAGTAGAGACTAGTGTATTTTTATCGCGGGAAAAAGCTTTCAGTGTACTGGGTACTTTGACTTGATGCCCCCGCCCCCTCTCTCCTAGTATTTTTCTACCCACTAATAAAGAGCATGGTTCCCACCTTTCTGTCTCTTGTAGCATTTTATGTTAATGCATGCAACGATTTTTAATTATTTACTGTCGAAAGGGGCTTTTACGGTGTCTATGCCGGTTTTTCCCTTTCTCTTCTTAGTTATGATAGTTTAGCTATAAGTACACTCCGGGAGGTTGTCATGGCCGAAAGGAGGCCACGGCAGCCCAATCCCTCGCTGCCTCGATGCATGTCTCCTTGCATGATTTCCTTCCCTTGTAGGCGTATGGGGCCTAGCCATAAGACGAACTTAACCTCCGTCTCTTCCGCGGGCTCACACCTAACACTTAGTTTTAGAGTAGGCTAGAAAAAAAAAAACAACGGTACTTTTTTTTTTTTTTTTTTTTA